>JANHFT010004466.1:113104-127912 GCA_032467955.1 Pseudoxenodon macrops | reverse complement strand
TCCAATTCTTTGCTATTTCTATGGGTTAGGCACACATGCACAGAAATACACAGCAAACAATGTATATCATCTCTACTGTTTGCTGTTTTCTGGGAGGCAAATTGCTGGGAGGCAGATTTTTTTTCTTGTTTTCCTCCCCAAAAGCTAGGTGCGTCTTATATTCCGTAAAATATGGTATATTATACAAAATTTATGACATCTTAAAAAATTCAAAAACTTTGGGAAAAATGAAATATTATGGAAAAAAGTTTACTTCCTAAAGCTACATGGAGGACATAAGTAGCTGAATACATATACACAAACACACACACATATATATTAAAATAAAAACAAATCATTATGCACTTTTATTTTTACATGCTGTAATGTTAAGATTTTGTAACCTTACAAAATATGTAATGAATTTAAAGCTGCTTGTACCTCCAATGTCTTGAGGTGTTTGAGAATTATTAAAATTACAAATCTTTTCCCAATTTTGTTCCACAGCTTCTGGCGTCATTAGGTGGTTCTTATGCCTGACAACGGCTCCCAGGGATCGCTCCCAGCGTACTAAGCAAATAGCAATTAGAAAGGGTATTAAACACCAATAAAAAATAGCCATTCAGGTGTAGCTGCATCACTAGTTCCTTTTATAAATATAAATTTTTTTCTGATCAAAACAAAGTATGGATTATCTTCCCTGCTGATACCAAATTGGAATTTAGCATACTGTGCATATTCTTGAGGACTCTGAATAGAGCATTTATTCCAATCTGAATATGAAACTGCGGCAGGTTTTCTTGATTTGTCATCAACACATTTTTGTTTGTGTTGGACATCAGAAGCATTTTGACAGCTAAGAATAGATAATGGTGGAATTTTTAAAAGTAATAATTGAGGGCCCTAGTGAATTTAAAGCCGTGGTGGTGCAGTGGTTAGAGTGCAGTACTGCATACTACTTTTGCCACCTGCCGGCTGCCTGCAATTTGGCAGTTCAAATCTCACTAGGCTCAAGGTTGGCTCATCCTTTCATCCTTCCGAGGTGAGTAAAATGAGGAGCCAGATTGTTGGGGGCAATATGCTGACTCTGTAAACTGCTTAGAGAAGGCTTTAAAACACTGTAAAGCGGTATATAAGTGCTATTGCTATTCCCATTAAAGCAAACTGCATTTAGCAACTATCTATGATTAATCTATTTCAATCAAATCAATTATATAAACAAAACAAAAAAACCAATCCTAACATAGTAAGAAAGAGAGGAAGGACAGGAGGCTCAAATGGAGAGTCAGTGAATTTATCCTCAAATTCTACCATTCTTAAAATGAAATGACTTAATGTTATTATATCCTAGTTTAACACATTAGTTTGGATTTTGTATCAAATTCTGATTTTTCCTCACTAGACCAAATGAGCAAGAAAACTTACACTTTCCAATCCAGCCAGCTCCAACCTGTAACATACAGTTTTAAAAATCAATATAATTTTACAAAGAAAATTGAAAATGAAGCATGGACAGCAAATCATATAGGAGTGTTTCCCATTTAATCACAACAGATTAGTTCCAACAGACCAAAATATGCATTTACTTTTTATCTCCATACGAAGTTGATTCTTACAAAAGGCACCATGATTAGATTTAGTTCAAATCAACCAATACATGACCAGCTTTAAACAAGGCAGGGTGTTAGCTTCTTATATTACAAATCATTGATCTGATTTTTGGGTCCTGTCTCCTCAGTTTCTTCTGCTCAACAGTCAGTCAGCTTTACATTCTGAGCATGTTCATTCTCGGGGTTTTAGTGTTTAAGATTTAAACACTATTTAAGATTATTTTCTAAAGTTTTCCATATTTCTGCAAAAAGTGACATTATTGCAGGTGTAGTAATATTTCTCTCTTCCCCTTGGTCCTTGACATTTTGGATGTGAATGTAGTGTTATCTGGAGTATGGAATTAGAATATGGTGATCATGCAGGATGAGGCCATCAATGGATTCATTCTTCTTACAGCAATTATTGCTTGTAAGGTTCAACATGTGTTGGAATCTTTTCACCATTTTGATCAAACATTTGATTTCAAATCCATTGCTGTTTTTCAGTATGATATTGACATTATATGTTCAACTTATCCTATACAAGTAATCCTCGAATTAGGACCACAACTCAGCCCAAAATTTATGTTGTTAAGTAAGTAAGTTGAGAGTTTAGCCTCATTTTATGACTTTCCTTGTCACATTTTTTAAGTGAATCACTGCAGTTATTAAGTAACCTGGTTGTTAAATGAATCTGGCTTCCTCATTGACTGTGCTTGTCAGACCAGGCCCACATGACCCCAGGACACTGCAACCATCATAAATATGAAGCATCTGAATGTAAATTACATGACCATGGAAATGCTGCAATGGTTATAAGTGTCAAAAATGTTCGTAGGTCACTTTTTTCAGTGCCGTTGCACGTATTTGAATTGTGAAGGGAGGGAGGGAAGGAGAGAAGGGGAGAAAGAGAGAGAGAGAAGGAAAACACATTGGATGCAAGGCCCATTGCTGGGAAAGGACAATACATGTATATTACCTCAAACAGTCCACTGTTCTCTTGACATCTTTCATGACAAAGCCAAAGGACAAGAGGGGCCACATATTCTGGTTTGAAGGCATCCACCATAGCTAGGGAAAATGAAATGTATACAAAAACAAGCCTCAGGAGTAGAGAACAGAAGATATATTTTATCATACACTCAGGCTAATTTGTTGTGAATATTTTCAATTTTTTACCTGGAGGCATAACAGTCTGTGTCAACCTGGAGCCTGCTGTGGGAGCAATCGTGTTGCAGTAGATGTTGTACTTCTTGCCTTCAACTGCAAGTGTGTTTGCCAGACCCAGAAGACCAAGTTTGGCAGCACTGTAATTAGCCTGGCCAAAGTTCCCATATATTCCAGCAGCTGAGGAAGTCATGATTATTCTTGAAAACAAACAGTAGGAAATTCTGACATTAGAATACAGCAAAAAGATTGAAGGAGAATGCATCGGTAAAAGCAATAGTATCGGGTGGTACTGCATGAAAGAACATTCGGCTCAATTCATAAACCTCGCTATAAAAAGCAGCAAAAAAGATGTAAAAATCATGCTAATTAGACAACATTGCCATTTAACAAAGTTTTAAAGTGCCAATGAACAAAGGTACTTTCATAAGTACTGAATACAGAGATAGGCCCCAGTTAACTCACAGAGCTTTATTGCAAATAAATTTGCTTTTAGCACGCGCTGTTGGTAATGAAAACCAGTTGAATGTAGATCAAAATAGCATCAAAGAGTTGCAAGAAAAAAAGTCACATTCCTTATTTAGGGACAATTTATAGAAAACAGTTTACAAACTGAAAAAAGTGAAAGCAGACAAAATAAAAACAGAGTAAGGAACTCTTTTTGACTGTGATTATTATTTCTAAACTGTATCCTATTTAAATGTGATTAAGTGCAACCAATGACACAAATGTAATGTGAAAAGCCTCTTTTCCTAAAAAGATATTCAATTTTAGTTCCAATCTATCAATCTTTAAAGCAGTGCAAACTATTCAGAGAACTAGCATTTTACTCAAACAGCAGGCGTAGTTCTCAGTTGTTACTGAGAGTTATTCTTGCTGTTTGGGTGAAATGCTAGTTAGCAATGTTTTGGCTTTGGGGCTAATGGAAAAAAACACTAGTTAAAAACAATTTCCAACATATATATATATATAGGTTCCAGAATGCAGCATCCCCATTGCCATAATCTCCAACTTGTGGATTTCAGACTGGCTAATCATAATTTCCATAATGTCATAAAATATCAGAAAGGGTTGTACTCTGGGCTTCCAATTAAACACTATTGTGAATTATACCACTCTAGCAGAACTGATGTTGCTTTTTCAAGCTACTGCAGTACCCATTAAGAAATCGTCCATGTTAGCTTCTCCTCCACTATCCCAACTTTAGGAGGTGGTTGGAAATCTTAGGCAAGATTTCCATGTTTAGTCGCAGCAGCTAAATATGACAAATGAAGTTTATATGGCCGTGGGAAAGATTATAGATAAAGAATGCAGGGTTTTTTTCCAGCAGTTTAAACGCTACCTTGATCGATATTAGAAACTATACTGTTGCTTTAAAAAAAAATCTAATAATATTCTGATATATGAACAGTCCTATCACTGTTTGGTTGCTTGCAGAGATAAGGATTCTACTTTACATGTAGTTTTGCATGCTGAACATCTTATGAGAAATAGATGTTGGTACAGTATAATCACAAACCACTTTCTCTGTGTCTAATCTAAATGGTTTTGGCCTTATCAGTATATACATTTGGTGAGCAATCATGTGTACTTACCTTCCAAATTTCTGATTTTTCATATGGGTCCATGCAGCTCGGGTTACGAGAAAAGATCCCCTCAAATGAACTTTATGAATTATATCTAGAAACAATTCAAGCCATTAAAAATATCTATACCTTGAAAAGGCATTAGGTACATTACGTACATAATATGTTCATTTCAAAAATGGACTATGGTTCATAATCATAATATAGTACAACTTACCCCAATCTTCATCACTGATTCTAGCAAATGAACGGTCCCTCAAGATCCTGCATGTCAAAGAAGAAAAAAGAATTGGAAAATTATCATAAATTGAATCAAAAATATTCTACTGTAATGGAAAAAGAAGAAAATAACATTCAGATCAACTTACCCGGCATTATTGATCAGAATATCTGTAAAATAAATCCATACAAAATTATTAAGAAACAAATCTAGCCATTCTTGCTTCTAACATGAAGGATAACATTTATTAACACACTATTTGCATTTAATTTTGTCCTTACCAAAATCAATAAAGGAAAACAGACTTTCAGAATTATTGTGGTTGTCAAAGACTGGCAAACACTTTTGACACCACACGTAGGTCTGAACTATGACCATCTCTTAAGCAGTAAAAATGAACTCAGACATAGAAAGGGACACTGTATTTTTTTTGTAGAATGAATGTAATGGTTTCAGAATTCTGGGCAAGTGTAGCAGACAGCCATTTGCTTGCTTCCTGCAATAAGTTAAACAGACTTAACAGCCTCATTGTAATTCAAACGCATTTCTGTATCTTTATAAAGTAACATTTATAAAATAAAGAAAAAAGAACATGCTGATGCATGCTATCGTAACTATTTGCTGGTACAGCAAGTCCAAGTTTCAGGCCACCATTCAATTTAGCATAAATATGCAGTGTGCTGCAAGTGGGAAAAAGGTCTTATCTAAAAGAATAACCATAACAGTTTTTGCATATGTTTAGATTAGAGGGGAAAAGTAAAAATTCTTATAAGGATTCTTTATTGTCGCTTTGTTTCCATCAATGGAATGTGGCTTTAAATAAGAAGGATATTATTATTTTTTTATTTTGCTCATGCCTCTACTTGATGGAGTGGTCTTTTCATGATCAAACCGACTTTGCTTGATTTCAGTGGAACTTCAATTTCTTCTAAGACAGAACTTTGTGTTGACAATGATCAAGCTTTAATGATAGCAAAAATTCTAACTTAAAATTTACAGATGGAAGAGAAAGCTACGTTGAAAACAATTAAAGAGAACTCATCTTGAAGAAAGTACCTTGATTGCTACCCTGTTTCCCTGAAAATAACACCTCCCCGGAAAATAAGCCCAACCAGGTTCTTAAGTGCATGCGCTAAAATAAGCCATCCCCTGAAAACAAGCCCTCCCCAAAGCACACCAGCAGCCATGAGGTGACCATGCTTGCCGCCTCCTGCACATAAAAAATAATAAGACCTCCCCAAAAATAAGGCCAAGCATTTATTTCAGGGGTCAAAAGAAAATAAGACCCTGTCTTATTTTCGGGGAAACACGGTACTAGTACCAGTAATTACAGCTTTCATCAAAAAATAATATACAATTTGTTAAAGAGCTTGATAAAGCCATTCCTTTGTTCTGGCAAAGTTTCTCCTGAATAATAGATAGATTACAGTGGAACTTCAATTTCTTCTAAGACAGAACTTTTGTGTTGACAATGATCTATTTGAAATGTACCTATTTTCCCAAAAGCATCCAAAGCAGCTTGCACAAGTTTCTCACCGGCTTCCACTGAATCTGAGAAAACAAATGAACAGGAAAGAAAGAAAGAAACACAGATCAGAATCTACTGAAATGACGGAGATCCTAGCACAATGGGAGGGGAATACGAAATGGTAATAGAATGTAATCTTGAGGGAATATTTTCTTTCATAAGCAATTATTCTTTGGTATGCACTTACCAATGATAGCAAGTTCATGACAGACAAAGACAGAAGGTGTTCCTATGACTGCAGCTACTGAAATCTTTCAGCTGTATTCATAATTCCCTGAGGTGCTACTAACAAAAGTGGATAGGTATGGTTAGGAAGACAGGATGCACAGGGGAAAGAAATACTGATTTGGATTCTAAATGTTCTTCTTTATGAGTGGTAAAATTTAGGTTTAGGCATAAAAGCCAATATCCTCATTTCCCAGTTATGTTGCCATCTCCCCAAAATATGCTATCCCAGAGAGATGCCTTTCGGGAATAACTCCAGAAATAAAGACACAGGTATCAAGCCCCCATTGGAACCTGAATCTGCGGAGGAAGATGAGCTGGAACTGGAACCGAAGGAGATGGAGGAAGCAGCTTCGTTGACTTCAGAGAAATGTGGGGAGGAGCAGGCCAAATTAGACCAGGGCTTTCAGGATTGGGACAGCTTGTAGGCAGGGAGGAACAGGGGCAGGATGACCAAGAGAGGCTAAAGCAGTGAACATGAGAGTCAGAAGTGAGGCAATGAGCAAGGACCACCCACTCCTGATCCTCGAGCACAGAGACTGGAGAGAAAGCGTGAACAGCGCTGGCTGACCTGACAACTCGGGAGGGCAGTGCCCCGCCCCTCTTCACAAGGCATACCTGGGAAATGAGACTTAAGGAAATGCTGTGGAGAGGGACATTTGTCAGGAACAAATACTGAATTCAGAGTGTGTTTTCTGGACTTCTTGTTTTCTTTCTTGCTTCCTGGATTAATTGCCTTGTTTCTTTGCTTCTTGGACTCATTGACTTATTCCCTTGACATGCTAGATTTCTTGGTTTGCAGCTGTTGTGTTCACAGCATTGTGCTGGACTACTTGCAGCCAGAGGCTGCTGGAGGTGTGTGTGTGTGTGTGTGTGTGATTACTTTGCCCTGTAACTTGCCAGAAACGTGGGAGCATTTTGGGGAAACAGCAATAAAGGGGCGGTTTGCATTATCAGCTGACTGTGTTGCCCCGGGTCATCACACATGGGTCTGCTCGTGATAGCACTAATTGCAGTAAATGTGCAAATGATTGTTTATATCGAAGCTTTTTTATGCTCAGAAAAACAAGAACTGGTAATGACACATGGATAAGCTTAAATATGAAATTATGAGAATGCAGTTGCCTTCAAATGGCAAACTAAAATTTTCAGATAAAAGAATGCATCAACAACATCACACATTATACAGTGGCACATGATATTTGCTATATCACTCACTTGCATAGTATATGTGCTACATTTAAATATGCACTATTATATATTTTAAGAGAACATAAAACTCGTTGAAGCACAATGAGTATATCCATCTAAAGAATACATTGTTTATCCCCAAAGATCCTGAAGCTTTTAAAATAGGGTTATTCTACCTGGAATTTTTTTTCATGTACTTTTTTTTTCATCTATATAATATATATTTCAAAACCAAACAACCACAACATAACAAAGAATAAGAATCTAATGGACAGTGAACCTCACTTTAAACTGAATCACATTTTGGAATTACTGATCACGGCTCAATACTAGACGGTATGAATCTAATATGGATTTGCAATCACAAACAATCCATGAGTTTATTAAATATCATGCAACTAAAGGCACATCAGATCTCTCTCTCTCTCTCATCAGTGGAATGACCACTTTCTATTGATTGAAATAATTTATCATGGGACAGTCATTTAAATTTTCAAGGAACTTTCTGATTTAGTTTTGATTATCATTTACAACAATCCTCTCAATGATACCGGTAGAATGGCAGATGATTTTCTCCAGATCTGTAGCATTCACTATTGTAGAATTACAGGTGTAATTTATCTGCAGATATTTTCACTGGAATAGAGTAGAAGAAACATACCATAATTAGCTACTGCTTTTCCACCTTGGGCTCGTATTTCTTGAACCACTCTGTCAGCAGCTGAAGAACTCTTTCCTTGTCCCTTGATGTCACCTCCAAGATCATTCACTATGACAGATATAAAAAAGACAAAGAGAGACAGACAAATTGAGTCCAACTAGTACTTAGATAAAATAGCTGTCATTCTCTGCAGTCTTCGGTGATCATTCAGGCATTGCCTCACTGGTATAGTGAAGATTTCATGCTGTAATGAATGTTGATGAAGATTCTCAGTTATCCAGGTAGAGTTGCCTAGAAGGTGAGTGATCGCAACTGGATTTCTTTTCTTGTTAATTTGAAACATTTCAATGCTTATTCAAGACTTATCTTCCAGACTGAAGAAACTATTTGGATAAGCAACAAAACGTTTCAAATCAACAACAACAACAAAAAATATCCAGTTGCTAAAACTCAACTTCCAGATGCTATAATGAATGTGTGAATTTCAGACTTCAGGTTGGTGAGGCCAAATGTCAGACGTGTTAGCATCTCCTATGAAGGTGTGACAATAATATAAGTAGTTGCCATCCTGCAGGTAATTGAACTGAGCCTTTCTGTTAAGAAAGAGAGTTTATATTGAACATACTGTTAATATTTGGGTCTCTTTCCATAAATTGCTATCTGAAGAGTCTCTTTATTCTTGCAGCAGCTTTGCAGATATTAAGCAATTTGGCTTATCCAATCAACTGCTCTAAGTACTAAATACCATTTCCTGTATTCAAAGTGATTTATCAGTTTCATTAATTTTAATCAGTAGCCTCTTCAAAACACCACTATTATTTTTAAGATTCGCATGGAAGCCTGAAAAAAGTCTGGCTATTTTAATGAGTTCAGATAGCCCTCAACTTACAATTAGTCACCTAGTAACCATTTAAAGTTACAAATATACTTCCCCAGTGTTACTAATGATGATCCAGATTCATAATTCGATGGTTGGAAAGCTTCTCCCCCCCCCAGTCACATGATCATATTTTGGGTGCTTAGCAACCACCACCATTTATGGCCATTTGCAGGATCCAGCACAATGAATTCACTTAATGACCATGGTGATTCACTTCATGATCCACAAAAAAGGTTATAAAATTTGGTGCAGACTTATGGTGATCCACTTAATGACCAGGATAACTTACAACTGTAATTCCAGGCTTAATTACACTCATAAGTTAAGTAGTGCTACACTCCATTTATTTATTTTGTTTGCTAGTAGCTCAAAGTCCACCTGGTCAAAGAAGTCATTATTTTCAAACAGGGTTCAGACCAGTGGTGGGTTTCAATTTTTTTTCCTACTGGTTCTGTGGGCATGGCTTGGTGGGTGTGGCAGAGGGAAGGATAACATAAAATCTCCATTCCCATCCCAGGATATTGTAAAATCTCAATTTTCTCCCTATCAGCTGGGACTCAGGAGCCAGAGAAGAGATGGGGGTGGGGCCAGTCAGAGGTGGTATTTACCAGTTCTGCGAACTGCTCAAAATTTCCACTACCAGTTCTCCAGAACTGGTCAGAACCTGCTGAAACCCACCTCTGGATCAGAGAGCCCTTACTGGTTTATTTTTACTGTAGAGACCTATAGCCCATTCAGATCAAAAGGTCTGAAGGGATAAAATAAATTATACATTTTAAAAAGATTTTCAATAAGAATATATAAGCACAACATGACAAGTCCAAATTTTCTTTTGTGGAATAGGTGAAAATACTTTGGTTGAAGAATCTTGAGAAATCATCAAGTAATTCATATTTTTGATAAGTAAGAACACCATGGGAAAATATTAGTGAGAACAGTTGTTTGTTGGATGTAGAAGTAGTATAAGCTGAATATAAAAATGTCTGTTTTAAACCCAGGATAAACTGTTTGTGGCAATAAGCAAAAAAGTCACTGATTTTTTTTGAAAGTGCATCAAACTTTGACAGATCCAATAATTTATTACTCCTTCACAAACTATTTTTAATCCAAAAGGCAATTCCAAAACACTGCATTTTTTCATGATGAATAGACTGCTATCTATCTAAATAATACAGAAAATTCCAAATTAAGCAGTAATACCAGAAAAAAAATTCATCTAGAAGAATAGTTTAAAATAGAACAAATTATAGTAAAAAAATGTTCTTATGAAGCAGCATCTCCCCCGTGTGGTCAAACCTAAAAATGTTTTAATCAGAAAAATATATTTAATCATTTATTTGGATAACAGAATATATTCAAATTAGATAGAATACATTTAGTCACCAGGAGTTGAACTTGATTCAAGTGAGTCTTTACGTTTTAATTGGCAATATATTTGAAGGGAACCGATTTTGGGGGAAACTGACTTAAAAATCAGAAATTTAAAATTTCCAGCATTACTTTTTTTATTTCAACTAGATCTTGCTCTTTTTTTTAAATTGCCTTCATTTCTTTTGCTGTCTATTCTACCTTTTGCTTCCAATTAGATTCAGATTATCCATGACATGAAAGCTAGCTTGGTGGAGTGATTAAAGCATCAAACTGGAGATCAGAAGACTCTGAGTTCTAGTTCTGCCTAGGCACAAAGCCAGTTGGGTGACCTTGGGCCAGTCATTAACTTTCTTTTAGTCCTAGGAAGCAGGCAATGGTAAGCTACCCCTGTTTTCCCAAAAATTAGCCCGGGTCTTATTTTCTTTTGGACACCAAAATAAGCACTAGGGCTTATTTGTGTGTGTGTGTGTGGTTTTTTTTCTTCTTCTCCATGTATGGGAGGCCCACTTCTTCTGCTTCCTCGCGGTGGGGTGGAGGGGGTGGAGCAGCCCCATACATACCCCACCGGCTTACCTCAGGGTTCCTGCAACCAGGCCACCCATACCCCGACACCTGCCTCACCTCACAGCCGTGGCACTAGCACACCGTTTGACTTCCTGCTCTGTTACGGCTGTGAGCAAGCAGAAATGGGCTGACAGCCACATGGGTTCCTGCTGCACATGGCTGCTAGTGCTGCTGCCATGAGGCAGGTGTCAGGGCGTGGATGGCCTGACTACGGGGGCCGTGAGGTAAGTTCCACCACCCTCTTGGCTGTGACACCACAAACAACCAGACAGAATGGATGTACAGGCTCTTTAATAGGGCTTATTGGGGGTGGGGGGGTTATATTAGATGCACACATAAAAACATGCTAGGTCTTATTTTTGGGATAGGTCTTATTGTTGGGCAAACAGGCTTTTCTTAAATCTTGCCAAAAAATGCAGGAATATGTCCAGGCAGTTATCAGGAGTCAGCACTGACTCCAAACACAAAATATAGCCATGGAATAGAGAGATATGTACAATACTTGTTCTTCTATTTTATACTTTTTTAAAATTAATTCTGCTTTGGTTTATATTTATATTGGAGCATTATAAACATGCAGATAGGTCCAACTCTTCTGAGGAGAAAGGCCTCTCACTTCTCACCAAAGGGATGGGGGGGGGGAGAGCAGTGAATTGATGTACTGAACTATCCATATATAATAACTTTCTGAGTTGAAACCAAAGTTATTCGTTCGGGTGCTTATATTTCACCTTAGTGGATTTCTTAACAAATCTTAATGAAAACTCAGAAAACCTTATTCCACAAAAAGTTCACTTTCACTCTTGGTCATTCTAAAGAGGCCTGATCCTCACAAAAGCAAAATAGTAAACAAAATTACTCATAGGCCAATACATAATTCATGAAAGCTACTGAGGAAAAAAACAATAGCTTCGTACAAATTGGATTTTTATTCAAAAAGACTGTTTGCATTCAGTGTTTCTGGCAAGGATTCTGATTCCACTTAGCATTTATCTGTAAAATTATCCTGCTTATATTTATAGTCATATGCTCAATACAGCAGCTATATAAAACATTCAATAATAAATATTTAATGTTATGGTTATTTCAGTAACAGAAATGGAAAAATCCTTTTTTCCATTACATAAAATATGGTTTTAAATTCTAAATAATTTTAAACAATTATTACACTATCCAACTCTGATTAATGCCCGATAATTCTGGGCATTTTACAGATTGTTAAAAAACATCTAAAAAGAAAGGAACAACAAAATCTATCCAACTTGGACCTATATTGAACACAAAATGATAAAAGGCTTGTTCCAGTCACTTTTAATAATTTTTTTTAGAGCAATATTGGTCAACCTTGGTAATGCTGCTGACTGGAGAATTCTAGGAGTTGAAATCCACACACCTTATGCTTGCTGAGGTTGATAAATACAGACTTAAAGGAGAAAGCCAAAAACTTGAAACACCTGTTAACACAAATCAAAACCTAGCGTAAAGAGGTGATTCAGTCAAAATTGCTAAAACAACCAGGACTGGATTATACAGATTTGCAAGCTGAAACTAGGGGCACAAAGCCTAATTCAAGACTTCAGCATAGTTCAGTGTGTTCATTGCCTGCACCCATCAGCAAAAGAATATTCTAAAGCAGTGTTTCCTAATCTTGATCATCTGAAGATGTATAGACTTCAATACCCAGAATTCTCCAGAGAACCATGCTGGGCTCTGTACATCTTCAGACAGCTAAGATTAGGAAACACTGTTCTAAAAGATGGTACAGATCTGGTAACTTCAAAAACTCTTTTCCTGTTTATACAGGTAGTCCTCAACATACGACCACAATTTGAGCCCAAAACTGACTCCCATCATATGAGTGTTACCCTGTCCAAAATCTGAGAAGGATCCCTACCCTTTAAGCTTCTGGAGGATTGTGAAGTTAAGTTGGGGGTTGAGTGGTAGGCTGTTTGGTGTGACACCTGGAAAGGGGGAGGGGGAAGAGTAGTCTAATTTTTATAATTTTTAATGAAATGTTGTGAGCTGCCTAGATCATGATGTGAGATAGGCAGCAATATAAATCCTGCAAATAAATAAGCAAATACGTACCTGCAAGACCCACAACTGCCAAAAATATTTTTTCTACATCAGAAGGGTGTACTTATTTGCTTGTTTGTATTTTCCTGCTTTTCATCAACAATAATCTGACATTTAGCTAAATTGGCAGAAATGACAGCTTCTTACTAGAGGGTGATACAATACATGCCAAATGGAAGACAAAACATGATTTCCTCTTTCCTTTGAGAACTGCCAATGCCATTTCTATTACCGGGCACAACTGGAAATAATTTTCAGGCATAACATAATTGCCTCTTATGAGTAGAAGAATCCTGCCAAGGGATTTAACATTTTAATCTTATTCAACAACCAAACCAAATACAGTCATGTAAATAATGAAAAAAGCTGCCAGATAGGCAGCCAAAATGAAATGGCGAAAAAGCAGTTCTTTTGCAGAAAGAGGTTATTTTATTTAGTTAGTTAACTGGTTAGCTAAGCTAGTTTAATGACATGCCATGAAAATACTTTTTCACTTTCCATTCACTGGAGACAATGAATTAAAGTAGGAAAAACCTTTAAAGTTGAAGTCCTTGGGCTAATAAAGCAATCCTCAGAGAACCCTCATAATAATTATAGTTTCAGTTTGGCAATCTGGATCTAAATAACAAAATGTATAAATGTACTTTTTTCACATTGATTTCTCAATGATCTGCTGAAGATCAACAACATATTCCCTGCATTCCTCATTTTCTGCTCTTTAAAAGAATGCAGGAAGAAATAATCAGAAATTGGTCAAATAATTTTCAAATAATCAGAAACTGGTCAAATAACTGTCCAAGCACACTTATAAAGTAATCCCACTTTAAGTTTGGGTTCATTTTTGCTACTTCTCTATTTCTTTATAGGAACAATAATGTATTCTTCCAATCAGAGCAACCCACTTTGCAAGTAAAACATATACATTTTATATATTTTTTCCATTTAATACCTTCAAAATCCATGTCTCATCATTTAATTTGTGTGTGTCTATCTGTGTGTAAATATACATAATTTACTTTTCATCAGTATTTGGAAATTTAACACCTCTATTACCAATAAATTTGGTGCCAAATTATTTTTAAATGAACCAAGATATACAGTGTTGCAAATCAGCAACTAAGCAGTGGTGCTTAACTTATTTTCTGTTACTGAATCCCTGAATTAGGTTCATCATCACATTCTATGGTAAGCATATTGGGCTAAATTAGGTTGCCAGTCTAATAATCTTTTCCATTACTGCTAAAATGAAGTTCAAAAGATAACTCTATTAGTTAGTGGCTGAACTATCCAGCCAGGATGTAATGGTTTCCCATTCATTCTAAGTACCAGGTAATTTCAAGCTATCATAATAACTCTTGCTTAAGTGGAAGCTAGAATCAGACATTGCTAAATCCAGATGGTCAAAGTGCCTACTTGGCTAATTCCATATCTCTTTATTCAAAAACAATTCTGAGTTCAATAACACATACCATATTTTTTGGAGTATAACACGCGCCTTTTCCCCCCCTAACAGAGGGTGGAAATGTTACACCGAATACTGCAATTTTGGCCTCCTGAAGCCCTGCCTCTGCATCCCGTTTTTATGAAAAATGGGCCCGTTTTTGTGAAAAATGAGGTGCGCAGAGGGTTTGGGAGGCTTGCAGAGTGTTTCTGTGGGCTGTGGGGGGGAAGGCAAAAACGGACCCGTTTTTCACAAAAACAGTGTCGTTTTTGCCTTTCCCTAGCCCACAGAAGCAATCTGCAGGGTTCCCAAACCCTCTGCATGCTCCGT
>JANHFT010004466.1:93113-113004 GCA_032467955.1 Pseudoxenodon macrops | reverse complement strand
ATCAAGTTTGGAGCAGTTTACCATGAGTTTATATCTATTGTGTGCTCTTGTATTGTTTTGGTTGAAGCTGAAGTATTCACTGACAGGAAGGACATTGTATGTACTACGCTTAAGTCAGACTGAAGACGGCAAAGTTCTAAGTTGTCTACACCCAAAATTTCAAGCCTGGTGCTATAAGCTATTTTGTTTCGAGCAGAGGAGTAGTATAGGTGTTGGTGTTAATGTTAGCTTGGCTCCACCTTCATGCTTCCACAACCAAACTCCTCACAGATGGGTTAGGATGGTCATTTCCCCTTGTCCCAAATGTCCAGTCAGCAGGATGATTTAAATCTAGAACTATCAATACTACTGGACCCCAAGATAGCAACACGACGATACAGAATTGTCTAACTTTTGATTCCAATCAGACGCTCATCAAATATATTTTGCAGCCTGGATCTGGTATCCTTACTAACGGATGAGAAAGATAATCTGGCTATATTTACTGCTTCCTTCCCATTTCCCTTCTTCCTCCAGTTATCATCTCTTATCAGCATTGAAATCTTGTGTTCCTTGAATGGAACAGGTGTTAGGAAAAAAAACAAATATGTCTAATTCTTTGTTGAAACGAATGTAAGATACCGATGCTAGATGAAATTACAAAGATAAAACAGGAGCATCTAAAACCGAAATTTCCGAGCTTTATATTCAAAGAAAATGCTTCATAAAGCAGAAAGGATCGTTGGAATTTTTTCCCTCCCAATCAACTCATCCCTTTCATATATTCTGTATTTTCCCCATCGTTCAAATGTCTATCCTTTTGTAGTTACTTCATTCCTGCTGCAAATAATGGCTAAATAATGAACTAGAATATCAGAGAATCACACCTAACGCCTTTCTATACACTAGCACTGAAATGACAGGGGACACTTTCCTTGCCAAAAATGACGGGCGCGGGAGCAAGGAAAACAGACAAACTGCTGCAGGTGTTTTGATCTTAGCTAGACTTGGGCTGGTAATTTGCAACATCTATTTTTGTCTGTTTCTTTCTTTTTTTTAAAATTGACTGTATTTTATAGAAGAAGCTTCCTGAACAGACTGTGGTCTTTCTTTTATTTTCCCCATCATCTATATTTCTGTAAGTTTTCAGAAAACAGACAGAATAGGCTGGAGAATGCATATAAGGAGAATAGCCACTTTGAAAGCATCTGGTGATTATAGGTAGAATTATCATTGATGTTAGTGGATACAGAATGATTGATTTGCATTTTCACAGTTTAGCTAGTGGGATTAGTTATCTTGGAGGGTGCCGTATCCTAAGCCTAACTCCACAAGCATGACTGAATGGTGAAGCAATTTATCAGTAAAAATTCTATAATTCTAACCCTGAGGGTAGGAAAAGAAACAATGGGTGGAAATTAATCAAGGAGAGAAGCAACTTAGAACTAAGGAGAAATTTTCTGACAGCGAGAACAATTAATCAGTGGAACAACTTGCCTCCAGAAGTTTTAAAGAAGATGTTAGATTTATCTGAACTGGTGTAGGGTTTACTGCTTAAGCAGGAGGTTGGACCCCCTTCCAACTTTGTTATTCTGTTCTGTTCTATATAAAACAACAATTTAAAACACAACATAAATATCTGGTTATATCCGGCCTCAAAATTTTGAATATTCCTGCTCCCACTGTCATATCCATCTGAGATCTGCATTCCTGGGTAAGAATACCAATTGAAAACATATATTTGAAAATAATAATTTAAAAGTTTCAGATTTGGTTAATAAATTGGGATAAAGAGACTCCAAGGCAAAGCATTCCTCAAAGTTCCAATTTATTAAGAGAGACATGTTGGCACATCTGTAAAAACCCGAATCTGAAAATTCCCAGGTTTTCACCACCCAGTTGAAAGTTCAAGATTTTGCCCCCACATCCACAGGTCCATCACATAGAATAGAATAGAATAGAATTTATTGGCCAAGTGTGATTGGACACACAAGGAATTTGTCTTTGGTGCATGTGTTCTCAGTGTACATAAAAAGACAAGATACATTTGTCAAGAATGATAAGGTACAACACGTAATGATAGTCATCGGGTACAAATAAGCAATCAGGAAACAATATCAATAAAAGTCGTAGGATACAAGCAACAGGTTACTGCCCTACACAAGTGGGAGGAGATGGTGATAGGAACAATGAGAAGACTAATATTATTAGTCTTTATTATAGTCATTATTAATAATAATGCAGTCTTAGTAAGTAATGGTCCAATCATCCACTGCCAAGTGGGCAGCTTCACCCATCCAATTCCAGTCAGGTGCAGAGACAAAGGATGACCTTGACTTTCTAGAAAGAATTTTGTTATGGCTACATATCCCTAACTCCATACGATCCCCCCTCCTATTTTCCCACAATAGAAAATGCATAGTAGAATAATAGAAAGTGTGGCAGGTCAATGATCCAACAGATATATGGTTTTAGGCCTGACATAAGGTGGCATATTAATAGCCATATTTCCCCAAAAATAAGACCCTGTCTTATATTTTTTTGCCATTAAAAAAAGGTACCAGGTCTTATTTTTGAGGCGAGATGTCATCCACTGACTCATCTCAATTGCGCACAGTGCCACTGGCCTCTTTTTCACCATCCTTCAGGAACTTCTTCATCCAATAAGGCAAGCAAGGCTTTCCTGAAGATTGATCCGGAGCTCTGTTGTCAGCTACAGAGGCCTTCAGGAAAGCCTTGCCGGCTGCAGAAGAAATGGGCCAAGGTGTGAGAGGTCTGGCTGCAATTGTCCGAAGGTACGTAGTAGGGCAGCTCCATCCCCACCCTAGCTTAATTTTTACCTTGCACCCTGGACTGGGTGGGGTCTTAATTAGGGCTTATTTTGGAGCTAGGGCTTTTATTGGGTGCACATGTAAAGATTAACCTAGGACTTTCTAAGTAAGTCATATTTTTGGGGAAACACGATAGAATCCTAGTGTGCTAAGTGTCATGACACGGACTTACAAACCTCCTTAGATCATCATTATTATGGCATATCATTTTTTTTCATGAGGAATTTCAGTGGAAAACCAAAGAAAATAATTTTATTTTAAAAAAGGTGAAGATGATTAGAATAAGTTTCATTTTAAAACACAATTATGGATTCAATAGTTACTGGCAGAGAGAAAAATGCTTACCAACCACAGAAGCTCCTCTTTCAGCAAAAGCCAATGCATATGCTTTACCCAGTCCTAGCATAAAGAAAAAAACAAGTAGTCTTTTATAGCCTGAAAGTTTAAAAACAGACACATAGGAAGTAAACATCAAAGGAGACAATTATATACCTGTGTTTCCCCGAAAATAAGACATGGTCTTATAATTTTTTTGCCAACAAAAAAGGCACCAGGTCTTATTTTCAGGGGGGAGGGGGGTATCTTACACTGACTCACCTTGTGGCGGTGGCACCAACAGCCCCACCCAGTAGGAGCCCACTTCTATTGCCACTTGCTGCCACTCGCGCACATCAACCCAACCTCTGTTTTACTGTCAGAGGCCTTCTGTAGCCGATAAAAAAGCTCCAGATCGATACAGAGCTCTGTTATCAGCTGCAGAGGGCTTTCTCTGATGGCAAAACAGAGGTCTGGGGGCAACGCTCATGTCAATCCAGACCTCGTTTCTTGGCTGCAGACGGCTTTCTGGAAGGGGCTCTGACAGCAAAATGGAGACCGGGGGCGATGCACACAAACAGTGGCAAGCAGCCACAGAAGAAGTGGGCCGCCAACCAAAGCAGGTATTGGGGTATGTGAGGCCTGGTAAGTAGGGCAGCTCCACCACCACCCATCCCCACCCTAGCTTAATTTTTACCCATGCGCCTCGCCCCACCAGAGTGGGTGGTGTCTTAATTAGGGTTTATTTGGGAGTTCGTCTTATATTGGTTGCACATGTAAAAATCAAGCTAAGATTTACTTTTGGGGTAGGTCTTATTTTCAGGGAAACACGATACTTAAAAGCAAAAAAGTCGTATTGCTCTTAGATATCGGATTATCTGATGCAACAGATTAAATAGAAGCAGAAAAATACTCAGTCCTGATGACATGTGATCTAGACAAGTGTTGCTCAATCTAGACAACTTTAAGATGCATAGACTTCAATTCCCAGAATTTCCCAGCCGCATTTCTTAAAAGTTATCAAGGCTAAAATATAGGCCTAAAAAAATTCCAAATAGGCCACCAGAGAAGAAACTATCTGAAAAGGCAAAGAACTGCTCAGAATGCAGCAGATTACAATTCAATTAAGCCACCAAACTTTAGAAGGTATTCTCCCTTTTATATGTCCAAAGACATACATTTTCCACTAAAAGAGGAAAAGAAAATTGTTTTCTTTAAAAGGAGCTGCATGATACTACTGTAATTTTGTAAGGCTTAAAAAAAAAAAGTTTGACATGTGAGAAAATTACTTTACGTTCTTTTCAGTACAAGTGAAATACTTTAAAATACATCTTGACTAAACAGAAAAGGATACATATGAACTGAAATATTTTCACATGGTGTCCTTCTCTTGAATTTCATCCTGAGATCGTTCTTTGAGGCTGTCTTCTCCTCTCAGATAAAATTATTGTGAAGATAAATTGGCTGGGCAGTTCTTAAATCTACCACATTTAGAAACTAGAATCACATGTTCAAACTGAAGCAAGATTGATAGTTAAATTTCTTTATATAAGCAATCTCTGATCTGAATATATCTGAGATATGTCATTTTCAAGCAGAATGATTCAATGTGCTTTTTAATAAAAAGTACAAAATAATTATGTTGATAAGGTATCAATTCATCTTTGATTATTGTATTTTTTTAGCAAACTTCAGCTGAGATTTTGATGGTTCCAACTTAAAAGAAAAGTAGGGGGTTGCACTTTTTATCATAGCTAGAGAAATATACAATTACCGTATGTAGCCTCTTTCCTCCCCTTAATTATAGTTAAGGCCATTGATAGATTCTGTTTCTAAATGTGAGCAAAGTTAACAACTCAGTGAATTAATTAACTTATGATTTCATAATCAAAACATGTTTGTTTTGGAGAGAATGACTCTAACCTTGTACTATGAACAGTTTCAGTGTATTATATCTTGTCAGTGCAATCGTCTACGCTCAAACGTCCCATTAAGTTTTCTGCGGCTCCCTCAATTCACTATATTTAGGATTGTAATTTCATTTTGTTTTATATACAATATGTATCAACTACAAGTAGAACAGATATTCCTTTCATTCCAGGCTTCAAAAGATCTTAAATCTTCTCTGGAGATCTGAAAGACCTTACAGAGCTGATTTGGAGTATTTGGGCATGTGTAGAGATTGAGAGTAAAAAGTCCAAAACCCTTACTAAAATGGTATACCTGGACATCTGATATTGTGTGAATAAAACAGCCTACCAATCTCACCAGTTTTTTTTTAATTATTATTATTTTTCCTTAATTTCAGTAATGTTTCAATATTCTTGGCTAAATTTCCGTCAAATTCAAATACATAGTGGTATTTCTTCCATTTAATTTTAAAATACATTGCACTGTTCAGTGGGGAAAGAGAATCCGATGGGTGATTATATTGTACTGAACATCAACATCAACAATCAGAATTCACCTTATGCTAAAGTATTAATAGATTGTTAATTAGCCTCTCTCTCCTAAAGTCTGTTTTCCATAACTTAAAAGACTAAACGTGTATAAGTAATGCCATTAAAACAAAAAACCACAATCAGCAAATGAATTGCTAATGGAGAAAGAGTGCTACAAAAAATATCTTATTCGGTAAAACTAGTTTGACAAGTCAATGGTAAGTAAAAAATATCACATAAGCTACCTTTGTTATACCTCTTTGGTATCAACTTCTTCATCTCTGAATAGGCAGTAAAGCTTTAAAACTAACTATCCAATCTCTGCCTAGCTAAAACTAGGAATATTTTACAAACATTTTAAAAAATGGAAAGGATTTTTTTACCATTCTTGAATCAATTCTAATATTATATGTACATATGGTTTTAGAATTAGTAGAAAAATAATCACTAAAGAAAAATGGATTCAAAGGGACCAGATCATGTCATTTTGAATTGTGATTTGAGTGCATGAATTACTTAATTCACAGAATTCACTGCCAGGTACGTTAAGTGGGAAATTTCCCAACTTCCAGGCTCAACCCAGAAACTAACAAGTATGTGTACAGGTATTATTACGTTGAGGATTTAAACAACGAAACGTCACCCACTAAATAAACGACTTTCTTTCTGAAGACAAAACTGGCTGCAGTACCAAGGTCTATCATTTGATCTATTTAAAAGTAAACTCCGGAGAGGCATGGACAGAATTATAAACTCAGCTTCATTTAAAAAGGCGGTTTACATATCTTCGTCCTCAAGGAGAAATGCAAACAAGAATGCAAGAAAGCTGCAAAGATCTCCTTGCAGCCTATTTGCAATCAAGCCCCCTTACACCCTTACTCCGGACAATCAACAGTCATCGTGATCGACCACTTACCTCCCCCAGCACCGGTCACCAGAACTACCCGCCCGTCAAATCTCAAGGGAGAAGACATCCTGCATCCGATCAACGCAAAATCAGCTTTTCGAAGAGTTCTGACGGACTATATTGGACAGAATATGGGCAAAGGGCACGGGGGAATGCGCACGCGCGTAATAGCTTGCTGCATCCTGGGAAACGTAGTTTTCTTATTCACTCTCGGCTGCTGAGTTAGGCGGATTTAACTGTATAATTATTATATTACCGTACATCCCACTCCCGCCCACCCACCCCAATAGTTTCACCATAGCAGCCGCCCCAATCGGAGTAGAGCCATTGTGTAATGGGAATAAGGATAATTATAGGGCGTTACGGATAGTTAAATTAACCTGGCATAATCAACCCCATTCCTGAGTAGGTTTGAGCCGCGGAGATTAGATTCTGTTCAGAACGCGCTAAGCAAAACGTGGAGGGTTAATTTATAACTCAAGAGTGCCATGAGATGAGGCCGAGGAGTCGATTACATCTGGAAGGTAACCAAGGCGGAGAATCCTCCCCGCCTTGAACCGGGCCCTAGTACTAAAAGCAGCTTTTAAGAGATCCAGATTGTAGTTACGCAAAGCACTTCAGTAAAGCCCATTGACTTCGAGAACATTCCTTCTCTCTTTAAGCCAGTGTTTCTCAATTTGTTGGCTGTGAGATTCTGCGAGTTGAAATCCGCCCACCTTTAAATTGCCAAGATTGAGAACTTAGAACAACTTTATTGTCACGTTGAATGTACACTAATCGGCATACATTAAAATGAAATTTCGTTGCATGCAGCTCTCAAAGAGTCCCCACCTCCAATCTATACTATATAATAAAATAATAATAATTACAAAATTATGCATATACTCCCATATATTATATGGCAGAGAGAACGCCACTTTGAGGCTTTTTTTGCATCAGAACTGCACGCCCACGTCTAATGTAGGCGTGGCGGCGCATATGCATAAAAGGCAACGGTGCTCACTTCTCTAAGAAGTGGGAGGTGGAAGAAGAAAAAAAGACATTTTCCTTTTTTCGCATCCGTATTTTAAATATGTTAGCTCTGTCCGGAATCCTGGAAGGAGGAAAGTTTATGGGGGGCGGGGTGCTTGGATTTATTGAAGGCCGGGGCTCTTAAAAAGGGTAGAAATATCGTTCCGAACCCTCCGGCATGGGCAAAATCACCAAACTACTTCAAGACGCTTCAAATACATGTTTAAAAAATAAAAAACCAGTAGAGGGAGTATTACCATAGTTTCATTATATCCGATCTCCTTTCGTTTGATATTTTGAGAGCCTGCTCTATGACTTTGGAAATCTACTCTTATGCGTAAAAAGTCAGAAAATGCAAGAAGCAGGATAAAGATATATTTATCCTTTGCTTTCAGTGGACAAAGCTCAATCATATAGCCTGCTCTTAACTGCTTCCATAGCCGTTGGGTGAAAATAACTATTCAGCAATTTAAACCAAATTCACAGAGGTAAAAATGATGGGCACAAATGGACAAGATTTTGAGAGGGGTTATCACAAATATGTTACCAGAAAATATGCTTAACCAAAGTATACCTTTTACACTCAAATAATGGTGAAATCGTTTCTGTGTGTTGTGTTGTTTGGAATTTCTAATTTTCTCTAAAGAAAATTTGATGCAGGATGTGTGAAGCCCTTGAAAAAGTGAAGGCGATCTTAAACTTTACAATACATATTAGTATATAATTGCTTTAAAATAAATCTGATTTAAGAGAAAAGTATTAGACTTATTCTAATGAATGGTTCTAATGTAGAAAAAAACAGTGCTTGAACACTTGAATGGGGTACCTGAGCTTACAGCACATATCTGCTGTGGAAAAAATAAGCTTGGTTGAATTTGAAAACAATATGAAATCCTTTATTTCTTTGTTGGTAAATATAAATTCAACTCAATATGAAACCTGTTGAAAAACCTTAACATAGTATAGAGTTTAAATACAATAATATGAACAATACTATATTGTTTCATTGAAAGGCAGCCAGAGTTTGAATTAGATACTGCTGATCTTGCCTTTTTTTTCTTTAAGATTTGAATCATAATTACTGTACATAAATTGGTTGGTTGATACTTTTTCTTCTATATCAGAGATGTATCAAACTAAACCAAAACATGGAACAGAGATTTTATCAATGTTTTGAATGCAAAAGAGAAAGTTTCCTTGAACAGACCTCAACTCATTGTGTCTTCACAACTTTTACCTTCAAAATATTATTTGATGTCTAGTTATGTGTACATCATAGTTTAACCATCATTTATTGATTAAAACATAATTTGCTTACATTCCCACATGTTAATCCAATAACCCAGAATTTACAAAGCACAGAGTTTTGATCAGAACCCAACTAATCACATTGCTGCGGCCTGCTAAATATAAGAGGCTTAGAAAATGATTTGACAATTCAATGGAGCAAAGAAACATCATTTTAGAAGAGGACCAAGCTCATCCATACCAGCACAGTGGCATATGCCTCCATCATGTTTTGTTATTCAGCAGTGAGGGAAAGCTATTGAATATGATTAAAGAAATATAATCTTTGATGTTTCCAGACTCAAGCCTTTAAAAAATTGTTTTGTAAGACCCATGTATAACACGCAAATTCATAATTACTTTTCTTTCTGTCTTGACATTGAGTGCTATACTAGGCTAGAAATCAGGAGATCAGGGGTTCTAGTTCTGCCTTTGACACAAAGTCAACTGAGCCAATCACTCATCCTCAGTCCCAGAAAGGAGAAAATGGCAAACCACTTCCCAAAATCTTGCCAAGAGACTACTCCAGGCAGTCATGAGGAATCCTCACACACTGTATTAACCTAAGCCAATTATGAATGTTATTTGGCATTTTCTTTTCAATACAATGAATCCGTTTTCAAGAATAATTGTTAATATACAATAATATAATTATACAATTTTATAAGATACATTCTGACAAAATAATTTTATTCAATATTCAGAAAGTTTTGAGCAGCACATAGGCAAATAAGGTTTTATTTCAGTAATAATTATTTGATTACCACAATAGGTGACACCACCTATCTAATTTTGATGTTTTTAACTACCGTAAGCATGATCATATAGAAATCTATTTATAGTTATTGGCTGGACTAAATACCGGTAGTAAAAAAACAAGTGCTGATAAAAAGCAGTAGCAAATCTCTGTCATCTTGTTGTAAAAGAAATCTAGATGGACTAGTCCATACAGGCATCTTCAGCTGAGCTTAAGTAAAGAGTCTATTTTTAATTGCTTGATTGCAGTAAAAAGGCCTATGAAAAATAAAGGAATTATATTGGGCCTGAAATTAGTTGCTTGCAAAAATCCAGACCACACATCATTCTTTCATTAAGGGATCAGGTGTTTTATTTTGTTAACGGCAAAAATGTTTACCCAATTTTGGAAGCTTTCAGAAATATATACCGTACTTCTAACAATTAGCATGCAGTATTTGCTGAGAATGTGGGGAGCTGGATCATACATCTGAGGAATACTAAGTTGGAGAAGTCTGATTCAAAGTGTTTTTTTTTATAATTTCCAGCAGTTTGGAACATATTTTTGGAGTTTCTGTGGCAATAATACTTCCTGCAATGCGTGACAAGTTGCTAATATAGTACAGATGCATTAGAATAACTTGCAGTTTCTTATTGTTTGCTTTAAAAATAGTAAAGTCGTAGATTTGTCAGACCTAGGCAGTTGACCATCTGTCATCCACATAAGTTTAAAAAAAACCTTCTGCCTGGATGTGATGGCAAGCAAGAAGTATTGTGCAATGACATAGTTCAAAACAATTTGGCAAATGCAAACATTTTGAGAAGCACTTCACTTTCCTTTTTCTTAAGAATGGTCTGTTCTGTTTAGCTGTAAATACTGAGCTTTGTACTTGCAGTGCATAATAAATGAATTTTTAAAATACTGTAACTAGCGCCTAAGGTACAAGCCTAACATACTGGTTTCTCTTGTTAGTCTGGTCCTAGAAAACACACACACACATACAAGGCAACTTGACTGCTTGTAATTATAAAGAATTCAAAAAAGGAAGAATGCATAATGTTAATATCTTCTATTAATACCATGTGCTTTTCTTGAGTGAATTAATCTGTAGAATTGTCAGTGTGCCATATACTAAAAGTCACTTGGGAAACAAAGAGAAATATACATATAAATATCTTTCACTATAGCGTGCTTAAAGTTATATGCAGTGTTGCAACTTTTTGACTATTAAAAAGTGTGATTAACAGATCAACACGGGAAACCTCTCAGGGATAAGAGTTAACCATTGTCCCTTGCTTGCTCTGTTGGGCAGGAGGTTTCTTTACTTTAATATGTAACTGATGAAGATGTTTAACAAAGATGTGAAATGAAGGTACACAGCTAAAAGTAGGGCAATGGCTATCCTTTATTCTAAAGTGATTATCACTTACCTTTTAAAAAAATGAATGCAGAGAATTGAACTTCACACACTAATCATCAGAAGAGAAGGGAGTAACAAGAACCAAAAATTAAAAATCAATCTACTTTAAAGACAAGACACAATCAATCCATGAAGAAACAGAATAGAGCTGGAAGAACCCTTGAAGGTCTTCTAGTGCAGACCAGACCCCTGTTCAAGCAGGAGATGCTATACCAATTCAGACAAGTGACTGTCCAGTCTTTTCTTAAAAACCTCCAGTGATGAAGCACCCACAACTTCTGAAGGCAAGCTGTTCCACTGGTTAATTGCCCTTACTGTCCTTAATTCCAGGTTGCTTCTCTCCTTAATTAGTTTCCATTCATTGTTTCTTGTCCTGCCTTCTGGTGCTTTGGAAAATAAACTGACCCCCTCCTCTTTGTGTCCAGTCTCAAATACTGGAATACTGCTATCATGTCTCCCCTAGTCCTCCTTTTCTTTAGACTAGCCAAACCCAAATCCTACAACCGTTCTTCATATATTTTAGTCTCCAGGTCTTTTATCATCTTAGTTGCTCTTCTTTGCACTTTTTCCAAAGTCTCAACATATTTTTTGTAATGTGTGACCAAAACTGAATGCAGTATAGGTGCAGTCTTACTAAAGCTTTATAAAGTGGTACTAATACTTTGTGTGATTTTGATTCTATGCCTCTGTTTAAACAACCAAGGATTGTATTAGTTTTTCTGGCTGCTGCCGTCCACTGCTGGCTCATGTTTAAGTAATCGTCTACTAGGCCTCCGAAGTCCCTTTCACAGTTATTGTTATTGAGCTAAGTTTAGACTAATCTATACTGAAAAAATACACTGGAAAAAAAGTGTTCAGTAAGAGAGTGTGCTGCCGAGTCCATACAAGGTCCTTATTTAGATTTTCTGTGGAAATGCCATATTTTTAATGAGGGAAAAGTGAAGAAATCATGCTAGAAGGAAGGTTTTTATATAGGATAATCACACTAAGATCAACTGAATTTGGACACACTCAATTTAGAGTTTATTCAGGAGATAGCGGCATAGAGATCCTGGTTTTAAATTTATGGCTATAAAATTTAGTAATTCCTGTAGTTAAAAGTGTAAAATAAAAATGTCTTGTGATATTTTGAAGATTAGCAAAGGCATTATTGCGAATGGTGCATGAAACATTTCAAACGTACAATTTGCACAAAATATTTTAATCTCAAAACATTTTGCATGCATCTAATTGTGGTAGAAGCCTTTATATACTGTATAATATTGCACTGAAATGTTCTCCTGATAAATAAGATAACCATGGTACGTTGATGGGGAAGGAAATGAAATGAAGAATTAGAGCAGTGTTTCTCAACCTCAGCAATTTTAAAACGGGTGGACTGCAGCTGCCAGAATTGGGAGTTGGCTGGGGAATTCTGGGGAAATCCACCCCTCTTAAAATTGCTGAGGATAAGAAAGAGTGAATTAGAGGGAAATATCAAATTCATTTAAGCAAAGAGAACAGTAGAAGAATGATGATGTATATTATTAAGTCCTGGCATTTTTTTAAACCAACTAAGGTAACATGATTGACATCATCCTGTTTCATCCAATTAAAGATTACGGACATTAAAGTTTTAGTACTGGTAGCATTACATTATTATATTACTCCCAAATATATTATATTATATTTTGCTTAAATGCCGAATATGTTTGTGAGATAAAATGCACAAACCACAAAAAACTGATCAGATAGAGTCCTGGCATAGAGATTCCTGACATTTTGAGGCAAAAAACCAAAGAAAAACAAAACCCATCCGTTCTTTTTTTTAATTAGAAATGTAGAACTTGCTTTGAATTACCTATCCCAGACATGCATAATGCTGCTCTATCCATTTCAGTTCTTGGCCCATCTCAAAAGTTATTTATTAAATATGGGCCTTAAAGTATTATGCACTCCTAAAAGTTAAAGCAGCTACACTTACTTCAGTAACATCTGAATTTCTAGATTATCTTTAAAGTCCATCTCAGATAATGTAACAGATTGTTATCTGACAATGCTAAAAGCACATAACTTGCAGAGAGAGAAAGGAGGAGGAGGGGAAAATGTCATAGCAGAAGAGGAATAATTTATAGTAATCAATAGAAAATTGTAAAACTAAGTTAAAAATTGATCTGGATGTTATTAAATTGCCCATGTCTGCAATGATAGAGAAAATCATGCATAAAACTTAAGAGTGCAAATGTTCTTCAGTTTACTCAGAAAATATAAAAAACACCTGACAAAGAAAAAGTTAAAAAGTTCAACCACTTGCTTGAGGTGTAAAGCATTACATGTTCAGCATTTTTTCAACAGTACAAAGATTAAACAAATTTATTCAA
This sequence comes from Pseudoxenodon macrops, assembly GCA_032467955.1. NCBI lineage: Eukaryota > Metazoa > Chordata > Lepidosauria > Squamata > Pseudoxenodontidae > Pseudoxenodon > Pseudoxenodon macrops. The sequence continues at coordinate 99,717 of JANHFT010004466.1, read as the reverse complement.
GCTGCTGCAATATATTTTCTAATATTTGCTATATATTCAGTCTACATAACATATACATTGATTTCTGAATAAAACAAAAATACACAAATATTACAAATTTGGTTCACAGACTTGTAGTTTCTACATCCAGATTACCACCCACATTTTTTTCTAACATATTTTCTAACCTTGTCCTAAAAATGTACCTGCAGGTAATCCTCAATTTACAATTATTTGTTTAGCAACCATTGGGAATTACAACAGCATTGAAAAAAATGACTTACAACTAGTTTTCACACTTATCAACCATCAAAGCATCCCTATGGTCAGGTGATGTATTTACAATAGTTGCAGTGTCCTGGGGTCATGTGATTGTCATTTTTGATATTCCCAGCCAACATCAAAAAAAGCAAACCATCGGGGAAAGCCAGATTTGCTTAACAACTGTGGCAAAAAAGTTCACAAAATTGTGTATGGCTCATTCAAAAACTGCCTTGCTTCGGAATGGAAATTGTGGTCCCAATTGGGGTTGTAAATTAAGGATTACCTGTACATGTAGATGGCACACATATTCCAGTTTCATCTTTCTTAACAATTGCATCTGAAAGGACGTTTTTCTACAAAATATAACTGGAAACAATTTTAAATATATATGACATTGTGCTATTAAGCATGTTTAGGATGTAGAAGATGTCTGTAAATTTTCAGTGCTTGTCAAATACATACACGTTGATAACTAATACAAAATTATTCCAGAACAGATAAAGAAATCAAACCATAAAGCTGATTAAAGAAAGGTTCACGTAAAAGAAGCCCAGTGTTATTGCCCTGGAAGTATAGATTTCGTTAAGGGCTTTTCAGAAGCACATTATGTAAAATACAGTCCCTTCTCCTGGGAAGCTTATTGCAAGAATAGCTGGAGGACAGCAACTTAAAGACTATTATAATATGGGACAGAACAGTGATGGAAATAGCAATTCACACCACTTAAATTATTTTCTAGTGGAAGCCCTGAACATTTAAAAAAAATGAAACTCTAGACCTTTTATTATTAAATTTTTCAATAGTATAATTATGGCAATGTAACTTAAACATTTATGCATAGTGCAGACAGTTTTAAATGAATTTTAAAAAGATTTTGCTATATCTGTTCAGTCTTAACTTTCAACACAGGTAGCACAGCTCTCTGCAAGTATGCATAGACTGTAAATCGTGGATTATTAACATTCTTATACTTTTAGAATATGACATTGTATTATCCCTGACAATTCTATGAAGTCCTATTTATTTTGAATAGCTCTATTTTATGGCTTTATAAATCCATATTTTAAAGCATAGTATTATCAAAAAAAATGATAAACCGCAAAAAGGTAATTCCCAATAAATAAATAAATCTGCTGAAAAAATTTAAATTGATATTAAATTCTTCTTTGCCATCAATACTATCTAGCCTTTCTTCATTCTTTGATTGGCTTCCTAAGATCATCAACAATACTGAGCCTTTGATTATATGAGCAATTGATAATGATACAACTAAATATTGCCTTCATCTAGCATTTTGTTGACACCATCGCAAAGCCTCTGGAGGTGAGTCTTGTAAGATCCAAATGGATTGTATAAGGCAGCCAAAAATTCACAGTCTGAGAAATGATCAAACACATGGTTGACACGTCCATGAGATTTAGCAGTCAGATGACGGCGAATTATTTGATGAAGTAGATCTCTGCAATCATTCAATAGTTTCGATAAAAAATTCCTGTCAAAGGTATAGTCCACTTGATAGAAGCTCACCACAGTTTTAGCCAACTGGTGAACCTTCTTTTTGAACTTCTCCATAAGTACAGTCTCTTCCTGATTAAACTGGTTATTCCGATGGAGGACTGCTAATTTGATAACAGTCTTAATGAGATTTTTAATTATCTTCTCAGCTTCCTTCTTGTTTTGTATGTATTCCTTTGTCACTCGGTAGAGTTCATCCAACACATCACTGCTGGTATCATCTATCAGAGCAATTGCTATTGATTTGGAAGCCATTTTGCATAGAATTTTCTTTTGGGCCTGAATGGCCAAACTTTTGGAATTAAAGACATCTGTTGCCACTAGAAGAAAGCAAACAAATACGAATCAGAAATTGCATTCATTTCCATGTGAGTTACAGTTGAAGCATTTTAAAAACTCTACAAGGAAGAATAAAAGTAAAGTAACTATTTTAAACTATTTTTATAATATACATATATTCCCTTTACAAACAAAAACATTTTGATTCCCCCATATAACTGCTAAACTATATTGACTACAAGGACCTATGAGTATTGCTTTATTAAATACATATATAAACAAAGATTATCACGTGAATATAAATTAACAAAGTTCTATATATATGTTTTGTAAAACAAATATTTATTGAGATGTGTTAGACTTAACACTATCATTTAAAGCTCCTGAAAGACTCCTAAAGATCAAATCCTGGAACTTGGAATATGTCTAAGAAGTTCTAATACTACCGTACTCATCACAAAACTATGCTATTAAGCACAGTCTAAACAATCTATTTTAATGCTCAATGATTTCCCAAGTTTATATACCAGAGGAAGTGTTGCAATCTATTGTAAATATATATAAAATAGAAATATAATCACGTGCCCCAAATCAGGGATCCCCAACCACTGGGCCATGGACTGGTACTGATCTGAGGCCTGTTATGGACTAGGGTCTAAAGAAGGAGGTAAGTGGCAGGTGAGCAAAACTGTGCATGTGCAGGATATAGATTCTCCTCCTTCCTTTTTTCTTCACATACTCTACATATACATACATAACTTACTTAAGGTACTTTGGTGCTTTTCATTATTTTGAATCCCCCCCCACTATAATACAATTCTTATAAAATTGCCTTCAAATGATTTGGCATTCTAGTTCAGGGGTCACTAACCTTTTGCACCTCAGGGACTGCTAAATTCATAATATTAAATCTCGCGGACCACTAATATGAGCTGCCTAATGACCAACTGGGTGGTCATGTGACTGGGTGGGCGTGGTCAACTTGGTGTCACTCACATTGAGGGGTGCCTTTCTGTCCTCTACTATCCCCTCCCCTCCCAGGCACTCCTTGCCTGCCTGCCCAGGCTCCTTAGGACCCCAACAGGAAGCAGTTGTTGGAGCTAAGCAACCACCATGAGAAAGAGTTGGCAAAACAGCTCAGTTCAAATTGGATCTGACCGAGAAAGAGACTCAGTAGAAGCACCTCACTGAGGACTACGAGCATAGGCTTTCCAAGCAGAGGGAGACTTGTGGGAGAGCAAGGCCAGGTATAGGTTCCTGGAGGCTCAGCGGGCTGAGATGGTCAGCCAGTTCCAGATCATGATGCAGTCCCACTGGAGTAAGGTCCTCCGACTCTTTGCCACCAGTGGCGCTTTCCTCTAGCCTTTGCCAAAGTCCCGCACCAGCAGGCTGAAGCAGACCCGAAGTTGAAATTTCTGCCCCTCTCTGCCCCTCACAAAAAGACCCCGAAGTGGGAGGAGACTCTCTGCAGCAACACAAACATTCATTGCACGTATCCAGCCCAGGGGCCATAGTTTGTGGAGCCCTGATTTAATGCAATATAAAAAATGCAAATATTTTTTCTGGGGACCACCAAATTTTTTTCATGGACCACCAGTGGTCCACGGACCACCAGTTGGTGACTGCTGCTCTAGTTGATGAGCAAACTAGGAAATCCACTTTGGGAGGCAACACCTACATCTTACTCTCCTTTACACTTTATGCCTGAGCATTTCAGTGAAGCTCAATATTACATTTTAGCTGGTCTTTCTAAATCTCTGCAGCATGTTGATATAACATTTTCACTTCCTTGAATAAAACAGTCAAAGGAAGTACCTCTACTGAATAAAATACTGGAAATATAAAGCAACAGTTCAAAAAAACACAGAACATTACTTTAACAACTTGGCACTGACACATCAGATTTAACTAATTCTTTTTATAAGTTACCTTGAATTAATCAATAAAATATTTCTGTTTTCACATTTGTTTTTAATACTAGATTTTTGTTTTAATGGATATATTTCACTGTAATTTTTATTCATGAATGGCACATTAGGTAGAGGTGCAAACAAATATATTAAAAATGTTAATACTATGCCTAATTAAATGGTCAAATCTGTCAACATCCTTTTTCTTCTGGACAGCCATTAATTATCACAAAGCTTTATGTTTGTACTTCCTGTATTATACAATGTATAGCAAATATTTAGCGGGTTGGTGACAAACACTTATATCAACAGCTCTGCAAACCAGAATCAGGCATTAAACTAAACTGATAGTAATTACCGAAAGCCAAAGACTCAGTGCATCACGTTTAACACTTTAATTTTGCTGGAAAGCCTCAGGGGTTTGAATATGCAGCAAGTCCTTGAAGTAGGCAGTGATTGTTGTCCTGCTTATGTTAATGCACAGTAGGATTTATTGTTTTTAATTCTGAGATGTAGTTACATTTTCATTTTCAATTATTTATAAGCCATTTAAAGGCTTTTTGAAATTGCAGTAATCAACAGATAATTTTAAAAAGTTTAAATGCCATAAGCAGTTTTTTAAAAAGCGTTACGAAAAGTTTAGTGGTTTCGTTACACAATTTTACTGACATAATCTCAGAGCCGTAAAAGATGCAATCCACAAGCCACAATTGCCTAACTCCACACACAGAATGGTTACATTGTCAGTAGCTACACTTTTTTTAGGTTTCTCCCCTTTTGCTATTCCATACTCCTCCTCCTCCTCCTCAAACTATGGCTATATCTATACTCCCTATTTCAACACTGTATGTTTATGATGAAGTATCCCAAGAAATGCATACTACAGCAATCAAGTCTGTCTTTGAAATAATGATTTTCCTTTTTTACTGGAACAGCCTGAAATGTCTGATCTTTTCAGGTCAGACAGCAGCTCTCCAATTACTTGATAGAGAAAAGCTAATAATCTAAAGCAAGAAGTGTGAAATTAGGATTATATTATAAGAATAAGTATTTGACATGTCACTTATCTGAACAGTTTCAACCTCTCAAGATAATTCATCTGAATTAAGCCTGCTGCTTGTAAATCAGTCTCCCTCACACACACACACACAAATTCAAACATTTATCCCACAAATGTTCATAGTTTCATAAGAATAGGAACATTTGGAGTTATTTGCAACTTTTTGGCACCCTGGAGAACTAATTCATTCTTATTTCACCTAACTGCTTCCACGGACAATAATTTACCACAGGCAATTCAGCAAGCAACTGTTGAGAAGGTTAAGCTAAATGTTTTATCCAGCTGCAAGTATTGAGTGGGAGCTTCAGACTTTGCATATGACTTACTGTTTCTCAAGCTTTAATACAGATATTGCTTCAGAATACATATGGGGAAAAATGGGAATACTACATAGGCAGAACTTTATATTCAGGAAAAGGAGTGAGAACAGGAAGGAGAATACAGAGAAATCAAGACTTGCTCCTTGATTCTTTTCTTCTGGCAACTCTGTTGAAGTCTCTCCTTTATTTCTCTACTTGAAAACCAAAGGAGATTGTGAAAGAAAATTGTGACAGAGTATGGAGCAAAACTAACTGGAGAAGAAGAACTAAAGAAGGAAGTTTTATTATAGAAACTGCTCATTTTTAAAAAAAGACCATTTTATAAGTATTACCAAAAGCCAAACAGTATCCACAATGAACTAAAGAAGTATCAGCAGATTTGGGACAATCCACGATGCTATTACCAATAATACTATTTGAAAATTATGTGCTAAGGGCACATATAACTTAAAACAGTTCATGGGTGCAGAGCCAACAAAAAGAGGAAGGTAAATAGAATACGTTCAAAGAGGACATAGCTCTTTAAAGAACACTTCTTTAAGTTATTTTTGTACCTACTTGTCAAAAGCCCAATGGGTCAAAGATTTATCATATTTTTAAATACGTAGCTGCTACAGCAGATGTTATGTAAATTTACTTCGCAAGTACTTTTTCTGAACATATACAACAGAGGAACAAATAATGCAATTCTGAATGCATGTATTTAATTGTAGGATACACAGCTTGTCCTGTTATATGACATAAGATGTTCTAGAAAAATTAGTACTCTTATATATGCTGGGCCTAATGGTAACAAGTCAGCTGGAGTTTATTATTAAGGTGAATATTTATGGTCCACTAAGAAAGGACTTCTTATATCTGGATATCTAGTTTATATAAAATTTCATTTTTACCACTTGGCTGTTTATTTGCAAGATTTTACAACATTACAATTATTGCCGCTGACAATAAATCACAAGACGGCAGCTATAAATGTTCTTGTTACTCTGAAACACACTAATTCTGCTAAGTGAAGGAGACGTGGACTATTAATAAAATGAATGCATCAGAAAACATTAGTTATGATTAGTTTCCAGTCTAGTAGCAAGGCTGGCACTGTTAATAGAATTAAATATTTATGTTATATGTAATTCTATTACCGTATTTTTCTGAGTAAAAGACGCACCTTTTTACCCCCAAAAAGAGGGTGAAAACTTGGGTGCGTCTTATACACCGAATGTAGTGCCACCCAGTCACCCCCACCCGTTGGCCGATAACAACCACCCAATTAACTCGTT
>JANHFT010004466.1:58082-86039 GCA_032467955.1 Pseudoxenodon macrops | reverse complement strand
GAGCGTATCAGGTAGGACCAACGCCCCTTCTCCATCTAGGTGGATACAGCATCCAGCATCGGGACATACCAAAGAAGGAAGTCCTACAGGGGGGGATCAGCCCGGCCAAGAGGAGGTTGACAAGAATGTACACCCTGTAAAACCCGCCTGCCGAAAGAGGCCTCAGCTGATGCATACGAATCAATCTTGTAATGTCTAATGAAGGGGGTGGATGAAGACCACGTAGCAGCCCTGCAGACCTCTTCCAAGGAGGCCTGAGTGGACCAGGCAGCCGAAGTGGCCACACTCCTAGTGGAGTGCGTTGTTATCCCCTGAGGCGATGGAATGGAATGGGAAGAGTAAGCGAGAGAGATACAAGCCCGGATCCACCTGCCCAGGGTAGGAGCAGAAACCTTCAGACCCAGGGAGGAAGGTTGGAAGGAGACAAACAAAGCCTCAGAGTGCCGTAAGGGGAAAGTGTGCTTGATGTAAATGCGTACGGCCCTGCGCACATCCAACAAATGCCATTGCAGTTCCAGACGGTGAGAAGGCTTGGGACAAAAGTCTGGAAGGATCAGTTCCTGGGAACGATTGAAGGGCGAATTGACTTTCGGGACAAAGGAAGGATCTAACCTAAGAACCACCCAGTCAGGATGGAAAACGCACAGGTCTGGTCTAGTGGACAAAGCCGCCAAGTCTGAAATCCTGCACGCTGATGTTACGGCTACCAGGAAGGCGACCTTAAAGGACAAGTGCCGTAGAGAGACCTCTCGAAGGGGGTCAAAGGGGGAACCCATGCTGAAGTTGAGGACCTTGGAGAGATCCCATGAAGGAAACCTGTGAACCACTGGGGGCCTAAAGTTAGACGCCCCCCGGAGGAACTGCCTAATGGTGGGATGCTGCGCTAAAGACTCTTGCTGGTCGCAAGCTAGCACGGAAGACAAGGCTGCCACCTGCCGCCGCAAGGTATTAGGTGAAAGACCCTTATTCAAACCCAGTTGAAGAAATGATAATATCTGGGGGGTTGAAGCCTCTAGGGGAACCACCTCTGCTCCTGAGCACCACTCGCAGAACACCTTCCAGGTAGAGTCATAAATACGATTAGTGGAGGCCCTACGAGCTGCTTGCATAGTGGCGATGACCTGAACAGGATAGTTGCGCTCCCTCAGGATGCCCCGCTCAACCTCCAGACGGTTAGCTGATACCACTGGGGGTCCAGATGGAGGAGAGACCCCTGGCTGAGCGACACTCTGTCCCGAGGGATTCTCCAATGAGGGCGCACCGACAGGTTTACGAGATCCGCAAACCATTGTCTCCAGGGCCAGTAAGGAGCGACGAGGAGGAGTTCCGTCGCTTCCTGCAACATCTTCCGGATGACCTTGGGAATTAAGGAAATGGGAGAAAGGCATATAATAAGCCCCTAGGCCAGGGAGACTGCAGAGCATCCACCTGCTCCATGCCCGAGACAGGATAATGGGAGAAGAACCGGCGAAGCTGGGAGTTTTCCTTAGAGGCGAAGAGATCGACCGAAGGGGTCCCAAACTGGCGAGACAACTGACAGAACAGGTCTGGGTGAAGACCCCACTCACCCTGGTCCAAATGGGCTCAGCCAGTCAGCCCAGATGTTGAAATGACCAGATATATGAGTCACCTGGATGGAGAGCAAGTGAGCCTCCACCCACTCCCCTAGAAGATGGGACTCCTCCATGAGGGGACGCGAATGAGTGCCCCCCAAATGGTTAACGTGTGCTTTGGCAGCCACATTATCTGTCAGGATGAGGACATGGGAACCCTCTACGCTATCCTGAAAGGAGAGAAGCGCGAGGTGAATGGCCTGCAACTCCAAGCAATTAATATTATGGGAGAGATCAGCCTGAGACCACCGGCCCTGGGCCATTTCTGACTGGAGGTGGGCACCCCAGCCGAAAAGGCTCGCATCAGTGGTGATGGTGATCCTGGGGGGCTCCTGGAATACCGAGCCCCGGGATAGAGCTGGAGACGCCCATCAACCAAGGGACCTAATCACTTCAATGGGAAGAGTTACACGGCGAAGGGAAGCACTACGCTTAGCCTGCTGATGGGGAAGGAGAAACCACTGTTAGGGACGGCAGTGAAGCCGGGCCCACGGGGTGATAGAAATACAAGAAATTATTTTTCCCAACAACTGGGACAGGGTGTGTATTGGCGTCGAGCGAGACCTCTAGAACAGATGGATCAGATCCCGCAGGCTTGCTTGCCTATCTGGTGACAAATAGACCTTTGACTCAGAGGAGTCAATGACTGCGCCCAGGTGTAGGAGGCGGGTTGAAGGGATCATCTGGCTCTTAGCTACATTTATGGAGAAGCCATGGTCCTGTAGTGTCCGAATGATGACGGCTAAATCATGAACCGGCCCCGCCTCCGAGGATGACAAGACGAGAATGTCGTCCAGGTAACAGAGAATCCTGATAGGGATTGACCTCAAGTGACCAGCAAGGGACGACAGTAGCTTCGTGAACACCCTCGGAGCCGAGGAGAGACCAAAGGGGAGGACCTGGTATTGGAAATGCCTGTCCCGATAACAAAAATGAAGGAATTGCCTGTGAGGGAGACAAATGGGAACTTGAAGGTAAGCTTCTGTGAGATCGATGGAGGCCATGAAATCCCCCTGGTGGACCCCCTCCAGGATGGATTGGAGGGACTGCATCTTGAAACTCCGGTATTTGACCCGGCGGTTGAGAGACTTGAGATCGAGTATAGCCCTTCATCCCCCCGAAGCCTTCTGGACCAGAAAAAGGCGGGAATAAAAACCCCGTCCTCGTTGTTCCACTGGAACTGGTTCTATGGCCCTGATGTCCAGCAGATGACTAATGGCCAAATCCATGAGACACCGCTTATCACGACACCCCGACAAGGGACAGCGAACGAAAAGCCTGGGTGGTGGTGGAGAGGAACTCGATCGCCAGCCCATCCCTTACTGTGTCCAAAACATCGATCTGATGAGGTGGCCTCCCATTGGTGGAAGAAATGGGCCAAGCGTCCCCTAATTGGAAGAGATGACCCCACCTCAACGAGGACGTCTGAAGGGACAGCCCCTCCCGGACTGGAAGGGCTTCCTAGGGGGGAACCGCTGATTCTGCCTAAATGGTCTGTCCTGTCAGGGTGTCTGTCTGGGGGTAAAGAAATGCTGGGGCTAGGATCCCCCAAAAACCCCGTCTGAGCCCCGAAAGGACTGAGACCTACCCTGACCCCTTGGACGAAAGGGAGTATGCCTAGTCATGGGAGGCAGATACTTCTTCTTGTCTCGTGTCTCTGATAGAAGGGGTTCCAGAGGGCCCCCGAAAAGAAAGGAGCCAGAGTAGGGGGAGCTGGCCAGGTGCAGCCAGAGAAGCCTCCTGGAGGCGACGTATGAACCAATGGCTTTGGCAGCGAAGCTAGCCGCGTTAAGGGTGGCATCGGTGGAAAAGTCCAGGGCGGCCGCCAACTTGACCATGTCCTGATGTGCCCGGACATCCGAGACTGAAATTCTCTCTTGTAGATGACGTAGCCACATGATGGAAGCTCTATTGAAAAAGGACGATGTAGAGGCGGCCTTAACCGCCCAGGTCAATGACTGATGGCCCCGTACAAGAGTCTGTTCAGCCTTCTTATCTTCCGGGCGCAAGGCCTCCTCGGGGCCCCCCGTGACTGGAGTAGACGAAGCGAGAGTAAGAATAGGAAGGTCAATGGATTGGACCTGAAGAGAAGTAGAGATCTCAGGGCCGATATTGTAGAACCGCTTGTCCAGAGGACCTGGTACTGGACACGAAGCGGGGGAGGTCCACTGTTTGTTGATGACCTCCAGAAACATTTTAGGCCCAGGTACGACCTCCGCCTCAACCTCTGGAAGGGAAAAGAGAGTTGGAGGACCCAGGGTTGGCCGATGAAGCTGCTGTTGTAGGATTAGGTACCGAGAGACCCGTAGTGACCGCGGCCTTGGCTAACAAGGACCTGAGCGGGTGAGGCCGGAATAACCCCTGGATGAGTTGTTGATCCGGCTCCATATCCTCGTCCTCTGACATCTCAATTTCGGAACTATTGTCTTCACCCTGGTCAGAGGGGAATGAAGGGTCAGCCTCTTCCACAGGAGGGGCAGAAGAATGTTTATGGGACTCCCTGGAAGGAGGAGCCACTTGGGTGGACAAGGAGCGCTCAGATGACTGTCCCCACTGCAGGCCTGCAGCTATGGCACGTTCCACCACAGCCGCTATGATTTTCTCAATGTCTGGGAACATGTGACCAGGGGCCTGAGCAGAAGCCTCCCCTGCTATGGGCCTGGGTGGAGGAAGGGAAACTGAGGAGGGATGGCTGCAAGGCACTCCCTGGTCTGCAGCAGGAGTAGCCTGGTCAGAGGCAGGGCCAAAGAGTTGCTCCACCTGAAGGGCTGGGGCATTGCTAGGCCTATCAGGGGACCAAGAAGGGGAAGGCCCAGAGCCAGATGGTAAAGAAGTTGGAGAGGCCCCTAATCCGTTAGCTTTGGATGGGGCCTCCCTTCTAGCCTTATCCCTTTGGGCCTTCAGGATGGCTTTATCCATGGCCTTCTGCCTCTGCTTAGCTCTGTGCACAGAGGTCTTAAATGTTTTCCTCGAGGCCTTGCCTTGTTTGCGGCCTGCCTGGCTACAGGAAGGGCCTTCTTCAGGCCTTGGGGCAGAGGAGGCCTCCAAGGGTAAAGGGGACTGATCGGCCATTGTTATCCCCAGCAAAAAAGGAGAGGCTCCAGGACCAAACGATGCCCAAAAGAGGCCCAGTACAAGCCTATGGCCAGGGGTCAACAGCAGGAAGAGGTTACAGATGACTCACCGCTTCCATAGGACGACCTGGGCAAGGTTCGACGATCCCCCACGCGATCACCCTCCTTCAAAGAGGGGAGGCCCCGATCGAACTTCTCCAGGCCTCAGGAGCCTGATGATGAAGATGGGACAAAGTAGCTCAGCCACGCGGCTAGCGGGCGGCCCCACGTTGCGAATCGGCCTTCGGTGGGGCGTGCCACTCACCGGAACCGGGAGGTAAGGACAATGGCCGACCGAATCGCCGCTATGCAATTCGTTAGGCAAAGTCACTGCCGCAGCCAGGCCGTCCCGCACGTGCTGCTGTCAACTTCGGCAAACGGCCGAAGCCGCCGGCGCCAGCATCACACAAGCGCAAGGCGGGAAGAGCCGCCAGTCAGCTGTAGCCAATGTGCTCAAACCCGCCTTGCCAGCGAAAAAACTACGAATAAAAATAAAATAAAGGAAACATTTTTTAGAAACAAAGGGAAAGTTCTCCTAGCTGGATACCGTCAAGTACGGGAGAGCTCTAACACACGTCTGTCCAAGGACGGACCGAGTCGAAAAAGCAGGAAGCCAGAGGAAGAGGAGTGGCTTTGCTCTTGCAGACTCGGTCCTATTGGATAGCAGATGGAGCAATCCCGATGCTGGATGCTGTATCCACCTAGATGGAGAAGTTTAGAATTCCTGCAGCTTCCCTGGGGACATTGCAAGTCCAAAGCCAACAGGCATGTAAGTTGCTGCTGTCGGATGGGGATGGGAATAAAGGGTGTGTGTGTGATAGTGGCCAATGCAGTATAAGCACTGTGAAACTGGGGAAGACTGTATAGGTGGGGTAGGAGTAGCACTGAATTGGCCACACCTTTCCCAAATTTCATTCCCACAGGAGTCATGGATTTGGTAAGTTAGTCCATTTGAGTTTTCTTGATTCAAAATCATTGCCCTATACAAGGGTAAACTGGTGGCCCATGGTCCGGATGCGTCACATATAAGCCACACCTACCCTGGCTCCGCAAAGGCAACAAACATTGTGGTATGTCGCGATATGTCACATGATGTGATCGTGTTTGACATCCGTGCCCTATACCTTCCAAATTCACCCAACTGAAGATTACAAACAGACATGAGAGTTTTAGTAATATATAGGTTTCCGTCTGTAACTTGTCTTTAATTTACTTGAATTTAATACATTAAAATAAACTTAATTGGTTCTCATCTTCCTAAGACAGAGAAATAAATTGTATCTGTGATACAAATATCAGCAAAGAAGTCAGCTTACTTAATTGGGTAATTAAACAATGAAGGCAGGCACCTAATTTTGGCTGTTTAAAAGCCTGCATTCACTTTGATATTAAAAGCATATACCCACAGACACAAAAGAGAGCAAGTTAAGCCAACAGGCTAGAAACTGGGAGATTGTGAGTTCTAATCACAACATAAACACAAAGCCAGCTGGATTTCCTTGAACCAGTGTCTCTCTCTCAGCCCTAGGAAACAGACAATGGCAAACCACTTCTGAAAACCTTGGCAATAAAACTGCAGGAACTAGTCCAGGCAGTCACCAGAAGTTAAAAAAAAAACTGACTCAGAGGCATGAAGAAAAAAACAACGCATACCGATACATGTACACACACACACAACTATTGGGCTCAGCTTTCCTCCTGAAAATTGCCTTTAGCATTGAAAGATTCTATTTTCTGTAGAGCAACATCAGACTATGAATGGATCTTGGTTAAATTATTCTAATTGCAGCATTGCTGTTTGCATCTATCTATCTTTATAAGTAGCTGATATAAAAAGCTTAACAGGAGTTGGATCTGGGAGTTACTTTACCAAGTAATCCCAGGATGGTAGCTAGATTTAGAAGTAAAAAATGCCAAGAAATAATCTAGTGACAAACTACTTCTCTTGTATTGCTGGGAAGATGCCAAGACAATTATCAGGAGTTGAGCTCACTTTGAGTCTTCATCTTTTTACTTCTACTTGTAGATAAATTGGTATCATTCAATATATAGCTAAAATAGGGGAGGGAGCATGCAGAAATAAGATTCTAAATTCAGCCAGTAATTCAGAGGATCCAGTTTTAAAAGATGTTCATTAAAGTAACTCTCTGGCATATTAAAAGTTCACTGAAACTGCTGCATTACCATCTTTGGATGAGCATGAACGATATAATACACTCAACTTCAGGGTAGAGGAAAGAAAGAATTTAATTACTGAGTGTTCAAAAAAAGAAAAATTGATAAGAGTAATATTGTGCCATACTCATTAAGTTGAATCCATGTATTAACAATCAGCTCTTAGCTCTAATGAGAACTACACAAATTCTACACTCAAGTATACAGAAATGCGAATAAAAAAATGAATCATTAGTTTGCTTTTCACTGTGCATTTTCATGTATGATGAACTTAATTTGAAAGTAAGATTAAGTAAATAAGTAAGTAAGAGTAGTAGAATATCATGGTGTGCAGGCAGGCAATCTGTTGTTGTCCTCCAAAGGTTTTCAACTCTTAAACTCACCAAATCCTTTGTCGTGCAATCTGTGACTAAACATTCAAATATTTGAAAAGCACAAGATTGTCTTCCTTAGATATTCTCAAAGTCTTTTTTTGTTCTACACTAGTTGTAATTTATACTGCTTTAACACCTACACCTACAAAGATCAGAACAGTGCGATCAACAGTTATCCCCTCTGATACTCTATGGAAGCAAGAGCTGGACTTCAAAGAAGTAGGATAGAAAGTATTGATGCTTTTGAACTTGAAAAAGATTTCTGAGAATACTGTGGGAAGCCAAGAAAACACAAATGGATCATTGAACAAATCAAGCCAGAGTTCTCTCAAGGCACAAATGATCAATCTCAAATTATCCTTCTTTAGACATATTATGCTAAGACCTAGTTCTCTAGAGGAAGTTGTAATGCTCAGAAAGGTAGAAAGAAAGAGAAGAAAAGAAAGACCATTATCAATCCGTCAGATGAACTTAGTTACGATGGTGATGAGTGCACTGCTGGAAGACCTGAAGGACCAACTGATTGCCATAGAAAAAATCTTATCTATGTGGTTGCTAAGAGTCAACGCCAAACTGATGACATATAATCAATTTCTTTCACTGTATGCTGCAAGGCAATGTCATCTGCCACATAAACTATCTAGCCTTAAATTGAATCCCACACCTTCATTTAATAAGAAATCATTTCATGGAAGCAAAAAGATACTTGGCACAAAATTAAGCTCATTTCTTAGCAACCTCATTGCAATTATATGCCACTATAACAATTTATTCCAGTTAATATTTTGTGAAGATTTATTAAGACACTTGTTTTTTAGAATAAGTACAGTAAAAACCTTGATTTAATAGACATCCCTCTCACTCTTACTTAGCAGACTTGGGATGCACCGGAAAATAATTCCACCTGGGAGTTGTCTCCAAACCCTCCCTCCTACACACAAAACTTTTAATTCTATTATATTTGGAGAGATTTGACAAGCCCTTCACATATAAGGTTGCTGCTCTCTGAACTTGGCTGTTTTCTTGCAGATGTTTTATTACCATTTTCAGTGCTAGAAGGAAGTGGGAGTTTGTTCTCTGTTTATATACAGTGGGCTGCCCTATCAATCATGGAAGGAATGTTGACCCTCTCAAGGCAAGCCACAGAGAGCAAATCCCACTCTCTTCTAGCACCTTACCCATCTGACCAATGAAATGTCTGCAAGAAAACCACCAAGCTCAGAGATCACAATGACTCCAAAGTTCAATCCTAATTACAAATATCCTCTTTTAAAGGCTCTTAAATTCATTTTAGTTGTCCAATAATGTAATATAATGTCAATTTATATTATTTGTGCCTATTATATACTTTTAGATTACTTTCAAATTTTATGGGCTTTTAAAACTAACAAATACATCCTTTCTGTAACTGATCCATTAATTGAGAATTTACCTTAGGACTAAACTACTTTCCTATAAAATATTGAAAAGTACCATGTTCAAGAACTGAAAATTGAAAAGTGACTAATAAAGTCATATTAAATTGATGAGTTATGCAGATGGGGAAAAACAATGAAGATATGGAACATGTCCTTTATGTTGGTCATTAAAATGTAGATACTGTAGTAAGGAAATTCTCCATTTAACCGATGGATAGGAAGCATTACACTATTTTAACCTATTATTCATGCTTAAAGTAGTGCATGGCATTTATGCATGTATAAAATGAAAACGGGGTTTTTTGCAGACAATGGAAAATACAATTTTATGCATGTACAAAGCATATAGGAAACAGACAGATGTCGATTTTAACTAAGATTGATCTACAGTTATGTCTTTAAAGGTATTTAAAGACCTGTGTTCTGACAGTTGAGCACAGTTTAAAACACACTGACGATGTCTTCTCGAATGATGATGAAACATTTGCAACCAAATTGCCAAGCTCGGAGCTCAAACCAACAGTTTTGTCTGTATGAAATCTGCCAAATCAATCTGTTAATCTGTTAAATCAAGGGTTTTCTGAGGGCTCAAGATAATTTCTCCAATTCTTTGGTGGCATGTACTTCTCCCTATCTTATATTAAAGTCAAACTCAAAAGTTCAGCACATGCACAGAGTCTGAGCTTGTCCTTGTATCCTGATCTTATCATGTTGAACTCAAGGGCTAATAAACCAGCAAGCCCATGTATGGTTCATGTAACTGATAAAAGATTATTAGAATGGAGAACCAAATGGAGCATCATATTCTCTCCACATAAATCTTCTATACCCTGTTTCCCTGAAAATAAGACCTCCCCAGATAATAAACCCTATCAGGCTTTTGAGAGCATGTGCTAAAATAAGCCCTCCCCAAAACACAGCAGCAGCCATGAGGCGACCACGCTCGCTGCCTCCCGTACCTCAAAAATAGTAAGATCTCCCCAAAAATAAGGCCAAGTGCTTATTTCGGGGGTCAAAAGAAAACAAGACCCTGTCTTATTTTCGGGGAAACACGGTATAACTTCTGTACCAATACCAATTGGTACAGTATTGTATCAATACTGTATAATACTGGCAATACTGTATTTCTGGTTTCTCATACAAAGCGACCCATTTGTTTGTTTGTTTAATTTATATGCCACCTATTTTGCTATTAAGCGACCCTGAGCAGATTTACAAGATGAAAATGACAATATAATTAAACAATAAAATAATATTTGCTAATTTTAATGTTAATATTTATGTAAAGAAGGAATTAATGCAATGGGGTGAAGGAGGAGTTTTCTTTTAGTAAGTACTGTTTCTGCAAAGCTCTGTGATCATAAAACCACCTAAATCGGAAACGAGAGTATCAGATGTTCTAGTTTCTGTAATAAGAAGTTTCCATAGTTACTGGACCTTGCAGAAACAGAAGTTTAAAAAAAATCAGTATTATGAACCATCAGCTATGAGTTGATCAGCCTTGATTGATAACATAACACCAGACACTCATTTGTTTATGTTTGAAACAAGAATTATACTATTCTTCACTAGGATAAGTCAACTACCACTGCAAAGGTTCTGCATCTGTTCCAAAGTCAATATATAAGCTACCAGCAGTTTACAACTGAGCTACATTTAATGAACCAATAATGCCATATTTAGATACATAACTAAAGATATAACTTGCTTCTTTGCATATCAGATAATCAACTAAAATTTGCTTTTCAGGACATTACATAGGCCAGTGACTTTTTACCTCCAACCTGAGAAAGTTCATTCTTGATACAGTTCCTGAGCTATAGAAGTCACATTCCATGTAGTTACTGCCTTGCAAAAATTCAATATATGGTCATCTTTTCATTGAGTTAAATATTATTATATTTAACTCAATTTAACTTATTATAAATGTGCAATACTGATTTAATTGTTTAATATTTGTAATTTTTTAGAAGGTCTTGCTGCCAGCTTTTTTGTTTCTTACTCACTGTAAATTAGCTTTTAAAAAATGTCAATTGTTCTTGTATGGCTAAATGGCTTAAAATTTTTGGTTATAAAATTATGCTTGATCGGTAGGAATATCCATAGACATAAGGGTTAAAATTTATGTTGAATTATAATTTGAAAGAACATTTTTATTGAATGATATATTGATGGTATCTTAACTCCAGATAGATTCCCTTTCCTTTTTATGTTAATTTGTATTTTAATGTAAGATGTTGAAACTTGATATTTTAAAAGTCAACTGTCCTTTAAAATGAAGGTGTATGATAGAATATTAAGTTTTTTATTACCCTTACAATGGATATATGCATTAGAAAATCAAATCGTCCTTCTCACAATAGCCACACATTTAATAAGCCTCTAAACTGATAAGATGACAATAACGTATGTTGGATTGCTAGTGTGATTGACAAAGTATCATCCAAAGAAGTTGATGACGAACTTTGCAGTAGTGGCAAGTGTAAAGGAAATAAGGCTATGGATGAAGCAGTAAACAAATCTGATGCATCAGTGATAAAATGGTGTAGGTGTAAGCTAGATGTAACAATATTTCTTTTTCTTATTGGATACCTTTAATTTCTTCACATAGTTCTTTTTGTTCCTTTCCTAGTTTTTTACAATGCTGTTTGTGTTGTAACATTCCTTTCCTTTTGAGAATTTTATTGGTACCTGTTGATTCTATGCCAAGTTAAAGTATGATGGTTTGTTATTTCTACCTTCTCAATAGATCCAATGGGAGAGCCATGTGGCGAGTCTTATAAGTCAAAGAATGTCATCTTAGGAGACCCAGGAAGAGGGGCTACCCCTTGTCCTATGAATCAGCCTTCCTCCCAAAGTTAGATTGGATTTCATGCTTCTGGTTTCATGGAAGGCTCTTAAGAAATGCATGTTTTCCCAGGCACAGGATCAGACATTTACCATATTTTTTGCTCCATAAGAATTTCCAGAACATAAGATGCACCTAGCTTTTGGGGAGGAAAACAAGAAAATAAAA
This sequence comes from Pseudoxenodon macrops, assembly GCA_032467955.1. Classification (NCBI taxonomy): domain Eukaryota; kingdom Metazoa; phylum Chordata; class Lepidosauria; order Squamata; family Pseudoxenodontidae; genus Pseudoxenodon; species Pseudoxenodon macrops. The sequence continues at coordinate 74,330 of JANHFT010004466.1, read as the reverse complement.
AATCTGCCTCTGCCTCCTAGCCCCCACATGCTGGTGCTGCCTTCCAGCCCTAGCATGTGGCTCATCAGGACTCCATTCCGTTGCACCTACCACCAGTCAGCTGAGCGACAGCTGGATCGCAGCCTCCCATAGTCCCACCAATCAGAGGACTGGCCGACCTCTGGTGCTATTGCTGCCTCTCTGTTTGCTGCCTCCACTAGGGGTCAGTGTTCTCTGGCTATCGCCGCTTCTCGCTGCCACCTATCGGCCTCCTGATAGGTGGCGGGGATCGCTGTCACCTATCACAGCCAGCATCAAGTTAGTGGTAGTGGCAAACGGTGGCAGCGGCAACAGGTGGTGAAAAGCTGATCAGCGGTATTCTGGGAGGCTGATCCAACCGCTGATAGGCAGCAAACAGTGATGGCAGCAAGTGGCAGCAATCGGCGTCCTGCATGGAGGCCAAAAGTGGCTGGCGAGTAGGGACTGGCAAGTGGGCGGGCCTTGGCAATATTCACGCCATAAGACACACAGACATTTTCACCCACTTTTTTGGGAAGTAAGTGCATCTTATAGTGCAAAACAACAACAAGTAATTAGATAATCTATTATGGCTGTTTAGATGATTCATGTTTATTCATGTTTTACATAGAAATTTACTGCATTGTTTTCAAATTCGGTAAGTCATTCAGAGTATTTAATGAGAGATAATTGGTTAAATAAATAAAGGTTGTGAAATACTTTTAAGACAAATTATTTGGTCAGAATTCTAGAATAGGTTATAAAAACCTTTTAAAAAATGGTCACTTTGTATTTCTTAGAGCTCCTCAGTTGAGTTGGACCTTGACTTAATCATCCATTGTTGATTACATTTCAATGATACCATGGGGTAAGAGTTAATATATTTTCATGTTTAACTTAACTACATGATGAATATAAGTTGCTCACTAATAGCAACCAACCTATTGCTGTCAGGTTGGACACTTGTATAACATCTTTTTTTATCAATTGACTGTATTCTCATGATACACAGTAGCATGAACCAGCCAAAACCTTAAAAAAAACATATTATGCAAACTCAGTCTTTATGATCAGTTTACAATTGAGTGAGCTCTGCATATCTTCCTGGATAATTTATGATTCAGTATGTCTTGCAAATCAGAAGAAAAAAAACCCTTGGCTTGAGTAAATCACATGTTAGTGTGTCATTCATATACAGACGTTTGAGGAAGTTATGATGAATGCTTCCCCAAACCTATACTGTTCCACTTGTTGACACTATCTGAATCTTAGAACATGGGCAGATGGACTACTGAAAAAGTAAGGATGTTTCTCAGAATGCTTCTCTCCGATCTCTTCCACATCTGCCCCTATCCATAGGTTGCTGTGCTTGATACTTCATCTTCTTTTCCTCCCTTCCACTGGTTGATTGAGAAACGGGATAAGTTTTAATCCATTAAGGGGGAAGAGATTTTTCAACTGAATGTAAGAAAACATGGAGGAGGAAAAGCTTCTTCGGTGATTACCCTTAATGATTATTTGGAAACATCAATAATGCAGTGCATCTACTTAAGCCAAATCAAGAGGTACTTAAAATAGTGCCAGCTACACTACTTAATCCTTTGTTTCCAGGCCATATTTAAAGTTGGAAGCGTATTTGGATGCATATATTTAAAAGCTTCAAAAGTACTTTGTATTAGGAACAAGACTTTCTCAACAGTGGCCCTCCACTTTTGGAACTAGTTTTCAGTTGACGCTCAACAGGTCTATAAGTGGAGACTAAAAAAATTCAAAAGTTTAACTTGGCTCGTAACTGAATTGGAACTCTAATGAGTCCTTTGGCACAAAACATGTTTGAATCTTGTCCTCTGTCCTTTTAAATCAAGTAAACAAATATTGATTTGAAATAATTTGGTCAAGCTACCTTAAAACGTTTAAACCATATTGTTTTGATTAATTTACCTTTATTTTTCTAATGAGTTGATTTATGTTCTACCCAATATGAGTTCTTCTTAATAAAACAAACATTTAACATGTTTCTGACCAATTTCAAAAGTTGAAAACTGTGGCTGTTTGTAATAAAGTCAACCTTAGCAATAATACTCCTCATTCTCAGAGGAATCACACACACACTGGTTTCTTTTTTCATTTATCACATGACATTTTCTTGTGATTTTTCTTCCACACTTAGAATAAAAATGCTGTACTGATGATTTTTTATGACATACTAATTGAATTAAACATTTAGTCTACTTGCACAATCATCAGCAAACTAGTTCAAAAACCTGCTATACAAATCCAACCAAGGAGCTAAGTAAATACATTTCTATTTACAGTGGACAGAGAAGAAATAAAACAACAGAGTAAATGAAGACTACATACACAAACCCTAGAAAATGGGATATTTTTCTCTCTCTCAGATTTATACTGCTTTTCATGTTAATTAAAATCCTGTTGTACAGGAATCATTATTAGTGCTGACACCATTTAAAAAAAAGGAAATGCCAAAGCAAGTCTATAAATGTTTCATATCCATAGACTCACACAGAGGGCATATCTAACCTCAGCAGGACAATTTTTCTACAAAAGAGAACATCACACATGTTCTGCTTGTGTTTGTGAAAACTGAAACACTGGCTAGCAAAGCCATCTCATACAAATCTCATATATGAATGACTAATGGTTTGAGAATGCCAATTCCCAACACAGATTACAATAAAGACTAGTGTGAGTAAATGAGTAATTTCCTTCACCAGAGTAGCTTCTTCTCAACACAAAGGGACTAGAATCTTTTTAGGACCTGGATGCAAAGCTTGGGTTACAGTGACCCTTAGTTTATCTTTATGTAGCTCAGTCTAATTGCTCTGTAGGCAATTTCATATATAAGAAGTATATATATATTTCCTCATATAAATAAGTCAGTATTTCTCTGCTGGTTGGCATTTATAAGCACTGAAGTTCAATACACCAAAATAGAAGCATATTGGGGATGATTATTAGTTCACCTCATTGACACACATGATTTAATGATTCAAGTAAATTATATTTAAAAAAAACATCTTCTGTTATACCCAGTTTCATATTTAGCTTTTAAAATATGCTTTCTCCAACTGGGTCAGCTAATGAACTTGCTTACCTAAGATCTTCCTTTTCATTTGTGTCAGGGAAATAGATGCCTTTGGGGCCCATCATTTTTCAAGCTCTTCATGAAAATGAAACGTATCACATGAAACCTGTCCATTTTAATGCAAAGTATCTGCATTCCCAACTTGTGTAGCACCTAGAAAAATGTACACTTTTTATGACATTGCACAGAATTGCAATGTAGGTGGAATTTTTAAAAATCCACAAAACAAACATAACAAATCCTATATTTTAGGACAGGCCACTGGAAATAATAGTGTTACCCTCTTTAAATAACTTAAAATATTCAAAGCAATATCTTTGATTGGATTCCAAAGCAGTTGTCTATTTAAATTGACAGTTAATTTAAAATAAAAATCAAATTACCCATAATATATACTAAAGCATCCAGCCAATTACCAAAATGCCTCGCACACTAGGGAAAAAATAATTAAGGCATGTTGCTTATTGCTTAACATTAACAACATAGTAACAAATTTTCTAACCATCTCAATTGTAGTCTATTTTTATGTAGTCCTAAAATTGAGCTGAACTTCCTAGAGCTCCTTCTTCATAATCTGCAGGTGTCCACGTTCATTTTATCCCCCAACTGAACAAATCAAAATCAAGAGTAGAATTTTATGTGATTCATTCTCTAACAAGTTTTAAGCTTGTCTTTACGTAATGTCTGAAGATGGCTACTTCTGAACCTTTATGATACATATCAATTTATTGTAGTAATGCAAGATTTTGCTGCAGCAAAACTATTCGTCTCCAAAGTGCAACAATGCTACTTTGAATAGTTTTAAAAATATGGAATCAATTGTTTAGAGAATCAATTGTTCCAGCTTCCCTAATGCAACTTGCGGTTTACATTAGCTATTTTTGTTCTCTACTCTCATCTTAAATATATAATTTGGCATCATAATGAAAAGTACATTTATGATACTTTTCACTTCATTTATTGAGAACAGAGATCCAAAACAGATATTCATGTACTTAACTATTTTACAAATGAATATAAAAACTTGTACTTTTATATGGCATGACGTGTTATAGTTACATAACAGGAACAAAGCTCTATGGTAATAAATAAACATTTAGCATTACAGAGAAGGCAAAAGTTGCCAAATTAATTTCTTTTCAACAATGGCACTGAGTCTCCCCAAGCATGGCCTGATGTGGAATGTATGGCACTTGTTTCCATCAACAATCTATAAGGCCAGATTTCAAAAGATTTTTGGTAAAATAGAAAAAGAAACACACTTGAATAGCTTGAGGACACAAAATAGCAAAAGGAGATCTTCAAAGGAAAGGAAATCTTCAATCACAACAATCTTAGTGGATGCTGAGCTCATAACTGAGACAAAGTTGTTTAACCTCTACTTTCTATCTAGCCAAAGCAATTCGTTTTATCTAATCTATTTTGAGTTAGGATTGTAGGGATTGTTTACTTTACGCCATCCCAATAACTTTGCAAGCATTTCTCTCTCTACTATCACTACTCCAGCAATAGCTCAAAAACTCATCAGGCTGCTGTAGTGTTAGAATCCCTTCTTGTCCTAAACTCCTTCACTATTACGAGAGGAAAAATACTGGAAAAATCCTTCCTTTAACGATTACACAAATCATAGCCTCCAGAGTAAAATAATAATCCCTATACAAACCCACCCAAAACTTAAGAAAAAATGGAAAATCCAGGGCACTTGTCTGAGACTTCCTGATTCTATTGCAGCAGAAAACCATTAAACTGAAGATTATAGACATGTTTCTACCTCCAAAGTCTGTCAAATGACATACTTGGATCTTTAAGATACCATTAGACACACCAAGCACTAAAAACAAGATACATTCACTATTTAATAATGCTTTAGTTTGAATAATTACAACTCTTAGGAGATTCATTAATAAATTTATCATTTTTTCCCTTTCCAACATTAAAAAGATACTTTCCCTACACTTTAATTTGTTTTAAATTAAAATGTTCTAACAACTTTTTAGACACAAAGTTGTAAATCTGTCAGAGATCTCAAAAAAGGAAAACAAGAACCATTCAGGACTTCAAATATAGGGTAGAATATAACTTATTGTATTGTACTTTACTGCAACTGTTTTACAACTACCTGTAAAACACAAGATACAGCCAAAAGTAACCTCTCTGATGTTTTAAATCAGATCCAGATCCAAACAGAGCGAGTATGTTATGGGTTCTTTCTAGGGAACTATATCTGACAAGTCCTAGGCAGTGGGTCTTTTCTGCCATGGCATAGCATTGAGGAGTCACCTCATCAACTAAGGCAGGGGTCAGCAACCTTAAACACTCAAAGAGTCATTTGGACCCGTTTCCCACCGAAAACAAAAAACCGGGAGCTGCAAAATCTGGATGGGCGTGGCCATCTCAATGCCACTCACTCCCACCGGGAGGGTGCACACAAATGGGTCGACCCTCAAGCGAGTTCCAAAGTGCAGCAAAGGCACGCTGGGTGGGTGGCTGCTCGCTTAAGGAGGGTCCTAACAGGATGCAAAAGAATGCGGCTTCTCTCCTGCACAAAGGCTCTGGCCATCACCTTGCCGTGTCATCCCCCCCCAGCAGCTCTTCGGCCAAGTGCGGAGGGTGTGATCGACCGAGGCAGGCCTGGCACGAACAAGGGCTGGAAGAAGCTCCACAAGAGTGAGGCACTGAGAATCAGCCCCAGCTACTTCTCCATTCCCCACCATCGTCCTTACCTTCTCAGGGCAGACGAGGGAGTGGAGGGTGAGAGGCGGGGCAGTCAGTGATGGGACAGGGAGCAGTGGCAGAGAGTCCAAAGAGCCACATGTGGCTCTGAAGCCGTGGGTTGCTGACCCTTGACCTAAGATAAGGTTGACTTCATTTGTATTTTATCCCCCCCCCTCAGGGAGATCCCTCAAGATTATGTCAGCAAGCCTGGGAACTCCAGGGGACAGATGATCTAATGAGGTGGCCTCATCACTGTTAACTTCCCTTCATCTATTATTTTAATGTCAGTTTTAATAGTTTTTAAATAAATAGTTTTATTTATTTAAATAAATAAAATGATTTTTGATGTTTTAGTTTTGTATGCCACCAAGTTACTTGCCATATAAGATGGACCACTAAATAAATTAGGCAAATAAATAAAAGTTTAAATCACAACACAATTTACAACAAAATCAGCTGGTATCTAAAAGCTAAATGCCTGGTCCACAATCCTATGCAGTTATATTGCTTAGATCTTATTGATCTCTTTAAAGGAATTTTAAAAATAGAATTAAAAACTACAATTCAGCTGTTGAACTGTTGATTGCCATGATACACAAGAATAGGTCTTCACAGTGATAAAAGCCAATCTAGATCTCTAGAACCAGGTGTCCCTCCAATTATGAGGAACTACAATTTCAATCAACAGCTGCCTTCCTGATTGATTGTAGTATTTGCAGCTTCCTGATGCTAAAAATCACCAGACTGGGGAAGTTCTGCATTCAATAGGTTGCCTTGAAAAATACAGATGTCAAATTTAAAAATGAGCTATTCTCCCTCTTTTCTGAAAATCTTACTAGTTTCTGGAAACCGCCAAAGGCATGCTGCCTGCCTCAGTTGACATTTCTATTAACAGCAGAATCTCCATTTAAAACAAGATATATTTTATTAGATTTTTATCCTGCTTTCATACATAATAATCCCTCCTCTTATTTACCGACAACAACAACCCTATGAGGTGAGTTGGTCTGGGTGAAAGTGACTGGCTAAAAGTCGGGACTAGAACTCCGTCTCAAGGTTTCCAGACCAGCACTTTAATCACTATATCAAACTGACTCTCCATATTGGCAATATTTGGTTTTGAAGATCTAATCCGGATTGTATTTCTACATTGGAGGAGCTTTCTCCTCCTTCCCCACTTTCTTAGTCCTATTCTTAGTTCCAGTGAAAAAGCGCACTAAGCAGTATGCAACGTGGGGAACGCTAATAACGCGTAGCGAATTGTAATTAATTAGAAAGCTAAGAACCAGACACTTGAACAAGGAAGAATTTAGCTTGACTGCTTATGAAAAGTCTCACCCTCAGCCAGCCAAAGTTTTGGGCGAGGACCACCCACTCGTCTCCGCCTTAATGCAAAAACCAAACATTGCCAAACCCGAGGCATTCTCTCGCCCTCCCCGCTCCACCAACTCCTGCTGTGCCCCCAGCGCGCCAGGCATAGATAACCCCACCCTATCGCTCCCCACCGGCCGTAGCACCTAAGCCGCTTACTATGTGCTCCGCGGACACCAGGGATCCCAACGCATACGCCAACAATTTAAGGTAGTTCCAAATCTCTCCGAGGCTGTGGAGAGAGGAGGGAAGGGGAGGGAGGCGGGGCATCAGAGGAAAAGGAGGCGGTGCTGGAGACTTCGGGCCAATCGCTGTCGGGAAAAGGATCAAAGAGGCGGGCGGTGAGCGGGGGAGGGGGGGGAGCAGGAGAAGGGGTTCGCGTGGTGGATTGCCAGGTGTGCTGGACTGGTTTCGTCAGTTTTTGCTCCCGCGCAAACCAGCCGCCCATCCTATTAGGATGAGAGGAGCAGGGATCGGGATCGGCGCTGCAATTTTCCCAGCGCACAGCCCCACTTCGTCCCCCGAAGGCCTGAAAGATTCCGATTTGATCTGATCAACGGGTTCGTCGTTAACGCTCTGCAAGACTATTTTTCGCTTTTGCTAGAGAGCACGATGAGCAATGTTACATTGAGTAACCACCCGACAAGGATTTCTCAATGGTTTCTTTTGTAAAAGGAGTTGAAAAACGTGGGTGTAATGCTTACAGGACGTTCAGCCCATTCTTGTTTTTATCAATTCCGTATCAGTTGGGAGTGAGTCAAGATTACCCGTTTTGAGCAATCTGACAATGGAAGCACTCATTTGCTCTTGCAGACCTTTTAATGTTGTAGTCAGTTCTCTCTTTGCTGCTAGATATAGTACCTATCACTATGTATACAAAAACATGTTTGATTTGTAGGGTGTATATTTGTTTAAAAATGGTGTTGGTGAACTGAATAGTAAAATAGAGGATTCTGCCCATTCACAGCTTTTTCTGTACAGCGTTTTCCATATTAATATCAATAAATGTAAGCTATTCTCATGACAAGCATGTCTGGTTTACTCAATTCAGTTTTAGAAAATTGCAAGAGAGAACTAGAAACCAACAAGGGTAGGGGGTTTGCATATCTAGACTAAATTGGATGGCTAATTTACAATTGAATACATAGTGCATACAGTGAAAGACTCAAACCTTTACCATGGTTTAAATTTCATTAGGCTTGAGTGATATTATAAAGAGACCATTGTAGCAGACTGGAAAAAATCTAATGGGGACTATAGTAAGAATCATTTGAAGATTGATATATTATAACTTTTGCTCAGGAACTCAAGCTGGGATATTATGGCTTAATAGAGGTACCGGTATTTTCACTTGCCACCAGATTTAACATCAGTGCTGGAAAAACTCAGCAAAAAGGTAAAAATAACCTCAAGAAGCATTGCCCTAGATATCACACACACTTGGTTTTCTCAAAAATATTACAGAAATAGTTTGCTATTACCTTTTTCTGCTGTTCCTTTGACTTCCCAATTGGAAAAGACTAGTACCAAGAAAATACTACTGAGGCAGGCTCTTTTATGTACAGGGGTAAATCAGACTGGCAGCTGAAGTTTACATTACTCATCAATGGAAACAAATATCACCTCCTCCCTGTAGCAAGCTAGTTCAAGACATACATGAAAATACTATGTAACACATAGGAAATGGCTGTATGTGTATGCACCTATAAAGGAGAATATTTGTAGTTCAGGATTGAAGTGAAGGGTCCTTGGTGCTGAACTTGGTTGTTTTCTTGCAGATGTTTCATTATCCATTATCTGTGTTTATAATATTTATACCATTTGTGTACTCTAGTAGCATAAAAATGCAGAAACTATACATTTCTAGGAGAAAGCACATAAAAATGGCAGGGGCCATTACAATAATGTGTAGCAATGTGATGGCTGCTTTTTAAAATATTTGATACTAATTTTCAATATTAAGTTATCTGCAAGTTAAGATGAGATGTGAAATGAGGAAATTACCATTTTACTGTTTCTAAGTAACCTAGGAGTTGATTCAGACAAAAAATAATAATTTCCCCTTATGTGAATAAAAGGGGCACTTGGGCCATGTGGTAAGCAGGAAATTCTTTTATCTTCAAATTATATTTGAGTTCTGGTCTCTTTAATTGCACAGCTAGTACAAATATAAATTATATTATATACCATGGCATATTCTCAAATCATAGTTTAAGATAAATTTATGGATCATTCATGGCATGGTATTGGTATTCCATGTCATGAATTATCCATAAATTCTATGGAGAATTGTGTTTTATTCTATAACTTCTTTTAAACAGTATTAAGCTGATTTTAAGAAACAATGGACCCCATTAAAGTAATGAAAAATAAAGATATGACTTGATGTCAGGATGAATACAGGTAAATATTGGCATATACCGGTAGTTCAAAAGCAGTCCAGCACAAAACTGAGATATAGTGGGCTCCACAATATTGATGAAGTACAAAACAATAAAAACATCCTTAGATTTTAGTGTAAATCACAAGGTTCCAATATAGTCAAAGTTAAGAGTGACCCCCAACCATTTGGGATCCGTTCCGTGGAGAGAGGTTTTTCGGCGGATCGGCAGGGGCGTAGTTTCATGTGCTGCTTGCATCCTGTGGATGGGGTTTCGCTTGTTTGCATGGCCCATTTTTTTGCATGCTACGGCTCAGTGCTGGTCCACGTACTGGGGGTTGGGAAGCATCTCTTGCGTAGAACATTACAAACAGTAAGTGTTAGAAGTTCATTTTTCTGAAATTATGTACCATTTAAAAAGCAAACATTGAACAGAACTAATTAGCTAATGATAAATTTTATTTGGGGGTTCTAAACCTATGCATATGCTTTGTAATTTGTTTTGTACACAAAGAAATGTACAGAATCATAATAATGGCAACTATAATATTGACAATTGCACCACTCTTACCTATTATTTTTTGAGCAGTTAGTAGTTGTAGAATGCTTAAGGATATGATTATTTTGCCTTTTTTTTAATTATAAAAGAAATAAATTGAACCTCTAATATGCTTTTAGAAAAATAGAAAATTCCAGCTACTTCATTTGTTACACTAACAAAAGAGAAGGGATAAATACATTAATGGGAAAAACATTCTCTAGATACTAATTGGACAAAAGAGAGGCACGTAACATTTTAATATAACTTAAATCTTTAAGCCTTCAAATAAAGTGTTGAGTAACTATGGCATTGTAAAAGTTGTACATGGTTGTTTGTGTAGGTATGTACTAAATACATGACAATCTTAAAAATATCAGATTAAGCATATTCTTAATGAAAACACTAGGCATTCTAGTAAAAATGCAGAGCTTTACACAATATTGGAATCTTAAATTTAGTGCAACTTATCAAAAAGTTTACTAAAGATTATAGTCTTTCTCAAAATCCCATGTTTGAATTACAAGCAAGTTAAACTCTTTAGACTTTGGTATAATTTCGGATTTTGTAATTCAGATATAAAATTCAGTAAACCAGGCTTTATATACTAAGCATTAAAATTATTTTTTCCCATATTAATCTTCTGATTGAAATATGAAGGGCAACAGAATTAATTTTAATGTTCTTAAATAAAATAAATGGTTATAACACTAACGTTTAACATTTCTTCCTAAATACTGGTACTAGCTCTTATGTCACTGTAATTTTCCTACAAACATAACAGAACATTACTGTTGTTGATGGCTCAGGACCCCAAGTGTATACATACATCCTAAACAATTACAGGATTGGGCTATTAAACATATACTTTCTAAGCAAGCAACTGAATATATGTGGAATGGACCTAAAGTGTATAAAGCTATTTTCAGAGAGTCATTGTTGTGATTTAGCATTGCAATTTATATTCTTCCCACTGCATTACCTGCAAACTGACTCAAAATTTTAACTCACTGCATAAATAGCTGCAATAGCTCTTTAAAAATGTTGCTATGTATTTCTCCTTTATAAGAATAGCATAGGTTATTGCACAAATGTATTTTCAATTATGTTAACACTTGTTTCCTTATTTAATGCTTGCATAGAAATATGCTAAAATTACATTTAAAATGCTATATAAAAAGTAAGAAATGTTACTTTTAAAAGTAGCGTCCTGAGAATAGTACAAAATTAATTATACAAGCCCTTCACTTGTTTTATTTACAGTATCTATTCCCAGACAAAATCTGTTTCACATGAAATTGTATTGACAGTTTTTCCACAAAAATATTTTACTAAACTGTTTATAATTTGTATTAACTAATCTATCCCTAATCCAATTATTTTCTGAGACTTTTACATGAGTAAAATAAGAGTAATTCAAAATAATTACACTGTATGGCCTATTTTAGCACATAGAAAATTTTGAAAGCTTTGTACATTTTTATATTTTGGTCAAAAAAATTAAGTGTACACAGTTACTACATTTTAACAAAAACAAATTTCAAACTCTTCATTTTAAAAATATATATAAATCTATACTATTTATCTTACATTAGAACAGTTTTCTTTTGTAACCTTTTCTTATTTTGTTTACTTCAGAAATTAAAGCTAAACGCTCTGATTTAAGTGCCAGCGGAAGAATAAGCAGGTTTGGATTAAATGAAAACAAAATTTACTGAGAAAATAACATTATATGTCAATTTCCTGTGTTTTACCAATGATTTAAGCATAGATGATTTATAACCCCCACCCAGATTATTCAATTATCCTATGCAACATATACTTAAATTCAGTTTCATGGATTTTAAACGTTATGTATTATTTTTAAATATAATTCTTAAAACAATCTGTAAGCTACATATTCATACTCTATTTGCCTATTTTAAATAAGGACTTGATTATATATATATTCTTTATATCTCTTGGTTCAAGGAAAAGACTGCTATCCTGATAGCAGTCATTCAAGCATGAAAAGTTTCAAGACAAACTTTTATCTTTTAATTCTTCACACTAAAGACCGAGTTCAAGTTGTAAAAGTGAGCAAACTAGATCTCAGGAAAATATTACCAATGGTGGCTCATCTAGTAGCGTTTCTTCCTATAGCAAATCTCAGTATAGCATGGGTATCTGCTTATGTCAAGTATGTTTATTTTACACGAGTACAACCCATATACAGTTAGAATAAGGAATTTGGCAACTGATTGTTCTGTCAGGCTAAAAGAATATTATAAGGCTTCTTTATGGAACGGTCTTTAAAAATTAAGTGATAAAGACCATGCTCAACAAGATGGAATGAGGCATTATTATCAATTAAGAACAAACAGTACTCAACAAAATACATAATAAATATTTACTGAATCATCAAAAACTATTCTTATGTAGAATAAGAAGGAACTTGCTAACCTTTAAGGCATTAGTGCATTAAGGATTATATCTCCAAGAAATAAATATAAACACCAGGAAATGTTACTATAGAGCTACCTGTACAATTATGCTTGATAATATTCTATAATATTTTACAAGTGCTAACAGCACTTTAGAACACATATTTCACATCAGTTTTCAACACTTCACCAAATGAATTAAATCGATCAGGCAAAATTCTCATCTTCACTGTCCCATCAGCTCCACAGGAGAATATGTGATTTGCTGGTCCTGTCTCAATTTGCATGACACCTGTCCCAAGATTTCTGAAAATAGATTGTCTAGAATGTTCATTGAGAAAAGTATGAAGAAGACTGAAATTAGACAGACTCCACACCTAAAACACAAACAAAGAAAAAATTGATTGTGATTTTGAGTTGATCTCCCTAAGTTTGATAAATATGCTTCAATTATGTAAACACAGATGCTTTAATAATATTTTTTGAGTTCAATTAAGAATGGAAATTAAAGATGAATATTTAAATAAGTATTTTTTTAAAGTTAAGGTTAAGAATAAAACAGTTTAGAACACATTTTAAATAATACATATACCTGTCCTACCAGATTAGATAGGGTGGGCACAATCCTAGCCCTTTCCCTTAAATATTCCCATCTTATGGGAGCTATATAGGAAGCATGCCATTTTTGTGGGAATCCCTGTCCATGAACATCTTACCTCTGACGTTCAGCAGGCTTCTCCTCCCCTCTCTCCCCCAGCACTGGGATGAGGTGATTGCATATTAGATGCAAGTTTTTTTCTTTTTATGGTATTTGTTTTTATAGCTTTAATAAGGACATTATGTTATTTTAACTTCTGATTAGAAGCTGGCCGACGTTTGTTATGAGGTGGACAGTTATATAAACATTTAAATAAAATAAATAGTTCTCAGGAATGTTATAATGAATATATAAGAAACTACTCTTGTACAAATTAACAAGATGGAATTTTGCAATGTAATGACCTTGATATTTCCTTCTGCAGATCCTGTAACAAAATATTCTTCTGTAGGATCTACAGCAATTGCTTTAACTGGAGAATCATGACTTTGGAAAAACTGTCTCTGTTGCTTTTGACGAAGATCTATTAAGCAGGTATAGCCTCTTCTCCCACCAGATATTAATAGCTGGTGTTTGGGGGCATAGGCCAAAACAGTTGCTCCAGTATCATGACAGGTAAATGCTGAAATACAAAAAATTTAAAAGAAATTATAATGTAAATAATATTCTGTTACTACTGAATATATTTATTATATTATACTGTTAAGTAAAGCATCAGTACTGAATTATTGGATGAAACAACTTGATTTTGAATTAGATCAACAAAACATTTATTAGAAGTAGGCAAAACTCTCTTTTTGACCTTGACTATTTATGGATCTTTTGAAACCTTCTCATTCCATGCATATGTGCTAGACGTTTGTGAATCCATTTGAATTTTCAATATTTCTGCATAATAATTACCTAAAATGTATTCTGATCTCCATGCAAGTCCTAAAACTAGATAATAGGAACCCAATTAAACAAATCAGTCAAAAACATTGTATTATTCATTTATTTATTCAGGAAAATTATCCAAAGCTGCTTGTTTGTGGCAAAAGTAAGCAAACCCCTCGGATTATCAATTCAGTTGAAGGGGAAATTAGAGCCAGGTGTTTCAGTCAATGGGATGGTACTCAAGGGTGAGTGTGGGCGGAATGCGACACCTTGCCACAATCAATCACCATGGCCAAGTTGCTGTGGGACAATTTAACAATTTAATTATTTAAAATAAATAAAAATAATTCTTGTCATTCATATTTCATTCTGTCCCTCCTTTTGCATCCTTTCTTTAATGATTGTATTCCACCATTTCTTTGGTATTAATATAACTTTTGTCCCGCAATGAGTTGTCTTGTGGCGAGTTGGCCATGATGAGTTGTCCCGCAGTGAGTTAGCTGCGGCAAGTTGGCCATGGTGAATTGGCCGTGTGGAGTTGGCTGTGGCAGTTGGCCGTGGCAAATTGTCATAGACCTGAGTGTGGGAAGTCCTGCCTTATCTTAAGAACAGAATTTTGAATATTTATTCTTGTTGTCTAATCTTCACAACACATATATGTGTGGAAATGAGTCATGGCTTGAACAAGGATTTCTGTCATGGAATATGGCAATGACCTTGACAGTTAGGAGGAAGAACCATAATTCTTGCCACAGGGATGGCAAAACATCTCAGAAGAGACCCTCCTTAGTTTTTTTGGACAGTAAAAGTGAGGTACAGGCAAGATCCTGTTAATTTTATTAATACTTTACAATATAATACATTTCTACTTTAATAATGAAATACATTAAAATATAGGTAGAGCTAGTATTCTTGGCTTGTTTGTTTCTGGATTTGCACAAGGCTAACAATTTTGAGAGCCTCTGAAAAAGTTGTTTATACTCACCATGCTGGAATGGTTAAAAATTACAAAGACCTTGGACTTCCCTAGTCCACTGTCCGGTAGATCTGTTCAAATGAAGGCAATTCAGCACCACTGTTACCCTCCCCAAGAAAGGCTGATCAACCAAGATCACGCTAAGAGCAAGGCGTGTAATATTCTGGAAATTAAAAAAACCTTTCAGAGTTTAAGGCGGGGATCGGCAACCTGCGGCTCCAGAGCCGCATGCGGCTCTTTGGGGCCTCTGCCGTGGCTCCCTGTCCCATCATTGGTTTGCCTCATCCCTCACCCCTTTTATTTTTTTGAAAATCCAAGCTGAGGAACTATCGCCAGCTGTGGCAGACGCTTCCCTTCGGACAACCCTCCTCCTCCCTTCGCAATCACCTGGCTGGCTGTGGCTGAGCCAGGAGCGTGCGCATGCATGAGGAAACCCTCCTCAAGCGAGCACCAAAGCGCAGGAAAGGCACGCGCAGGGCAGGCGGCTGCTCGCTTAGGAAGGGTCTCCCCGCATGAGCGCAGGCTCCCAGCTCAGTCACAGCGAGCCAGCCTGGATTTCCAAAAGAAAAAAATAAAAGATGTAGTGAAGCGCCCCAAGAAGAGGTTGCTGGCTTGGCTCAGGGGGTGGGGGTGGGGTGTGTGTGTGAGAAAGACAGAGAGGGGGAAAAAGTGAGGGGAAGATAGAGGTGGGGAGAAAGAGAGATACAGATGGAGAGACTCTGTGTGTATATGTGTGTGTGTGTGTGGCTCCCTGCCCGTGTTCTTACTGTTGGAAAGTCCTTGCAGTCCTGGGTGCTCTTTTTGGGGTTTGTCACAAGTTGGGGTTTTTTTCTCTTCCTTTTGGAAAGGCGGGTTGCCAAAGCAATGAGCGGCTTACCTACTCCCTCCCCTCTCCCACCCCTCTGACCGGCTGTGGTGGGGCTGAGAGGATACGCATGAGAGGAGGGGGAGAGAAGCTTCCACCACACATTGATTGCCACTCATTCCTCCGCCAGCTCGGCTTTCCAAAAGGAAGGGAAAAAAACCAACTTGTGACAAACCCCAAAAAGAGCACGCAGGGCTTTCCGACCGTAAGAACAGGCACAGGCAGGGAGTGAGAGATCGACAGCGACACACACACACACACACACAGACATAGAGAGGCACAGAAAGAGAATTGAGGAGAGAAAGAAATGAGAGGGGAATAGAGAGAAAAAAAGACAGATAAGAGAAAAATAAGAGGGAGGGAGAGGGAGATAGAGAAAAAGAAAGAGATGAGAGGGAGTTAT
>JANHFT010004466.1:47699-57982 GCA_032467955.1 Pseudoxenodon macrops | reverse complement strand
GGGACAGAATGTATCTGCCCTCAATGTGGAAGGGATGCCACTCTCGGATTGGCCTTTTTAGCCACACTAGATGCTGCTTTAGGACCTCTTCCTGGAGCACGATACCATAGTCTTTCGAGACTGAAGGATGCCAATGATGATTAATTAATAATAATTAAGCTTACTTTAATCTTCAATTTTAATTACATATAATATTGTATGCCTATGTTGAGAGCCACTTTTGTCTAGTTAAGGCACCAGGCTAAAAATATGTGAGTTCTTGTCCTGCCTTGGATATGAAAGTCTTAGGCATGAGAAGTTAAAAGTCTAAATCTAGAAGAAAAGTTTCTTAGTAGTTTAATACATGGGTTAGGTTGTCTCAAAGTGGAAGTGGAACCATGTTTCTCAATTCATTATTTGAATTATTATTTGAATGATCAAATAATCATTTTTGAATGATCAAATACTGATAATTGAAAATGAATAATCAGTCACCAATATTCTTACAATCAGTGATTAAAAAAACTAAAGAACATTTGGGATAGCACTGACATTTCGGTTCAATCTTCTTTCTAGCACACAAGCTGTTTGAATTTAGGGGATGTTATATATTGAGTAAAAACAGATACTAGCTATTGGATTATTGTTGGGCAATAGCTAATGTCTAATTTACTATGTTTTCAAAAACAAAAACTGTAAATTTTCAATGTGATGTTTGTAATAGTTGGATTATTTTAATGATAAAAAACCATATAAATTTTGGAAAGGAACAACAGCAAATTTATAAGCAATTTGTACATTTATAAACTTATTTAGAAATTTGTAAATATTATGATCCTTAATTAAAGAAATATAGCGCTATAAGTGACATTTAAATAAATTTCTTTTTGTCTTATAAGAGATAAAAGGATTGTACCTTATTGCCTTGATAATTAAATCTCATTCGTGTAATTCTGGAGTTGCCACCAGATCGAAAACATGCAAGTTGTTGAGAATGGCCCCATTCAAACATTCTCACACTTCCATCCTGGGCACCTGTCAAGTCTGCAATAGAAAAATATATAACTTTGAAACTTAACAAAGGAAGAAAAAAAAAAGAACTTATAACACACTCAAAAAATAACGGAATAATTACCGTATTTTTTCGGACTATAAGACGCACCATTTCCCCCCTTAACAGAGGGTAGAAATGTTGGTGTCTTATACACCGAATACAGCAATTTTGGCCTCCTGAAGCCCTGCATTCCATTTTTGCGAAAAACAGGCCCGTTTTTCACAAAAACGGGGTGCACAGAGGGTTTGGGAGGCTTGCAGAGTGTTTCTGAGGGCTTCCCAAACCCTCTGCAGCCCTGTTTTTCGCAGGTGAAAAACAGGCCGTTTTGTGCAAAAACAGGGTCGATTTTGTCTTCCCCCAGCCCACAGAAACACTCTGAAGGCTTCCCAAGCCCATTTTTGTGAAAAATGGGTCCAATTTTGCAAAAAACAGGGTGCACAGAGGGTTTGGGAGGCCTGCAGAGTGCTCCTGGGGCCAGGGAGGACAAAAATGTTTTCCCCCTTATTTACCTCTTTGAAATCTTGGTGCATCTTATACACCAGTGCGTCTTATAGTCTGAAAGACACGGTATTTTCAACACAGATTAGCAATTATAATTATTTGGAAGTGTACTCCTAACTTATTAAAATAAAAAATTGCTTGTATTTTTAGAAATAATAATTATTGGTTCTTTACTATTGAGGACATACTTTGAGCTGCATTAGCATAACATGGAAAGGCGTTTAAGATAATATGAAAATTCAAGCTCAGCCAAATCAAATGCTATTGCAAAAAATAAAACTGCAATTAACTAACTGAGGTTATCTATCATTTCAAAGATATTTAGACTTTTCTAGATTTTATCCAGTATTTTTCTATCTTATAAATTACAACAAAGTTACAAATTAGAAATAAAAAACTTACAATATGGTAGTGTTGGGTGAGAAGCCATTCTTCTGACATTATTGAGATTCTTCTTGATCATCTATTAAATGTCCAAGATTAAAAGATCCATTTAGAATTATTCAGAAAAATATTCATTTAAAGTTATTAGCAGGGTAAGATGCAGTCACTACTATGTTTGCTTCCTCCTTCATGATTTGGGGTTTGAGAAATGGATGGCAATCAATGAAAACGAAACCCTTCCTACAGTGTTTATCCAAAGTTCATATCAACAGAATCTAAATCCAGGTTCTTGGAAGCTTTTGGTCCATAAATCTAAGGTTTGCTAAACACATACACTAGATTTCAATCTTACCTCTTTTTTTGCCAATTCCTTTCTGATTCCATTAAATTTATTGGAATATTCCTGTATATTGTAAGGTAAGTAAGACAAAGGCAGAAGCAGAGGCATGTAAGAGAGTTAAACAAATTTTTACAAAAAATAAGCAGGAGTGAAGAAACTATGTTTTTTGCATTTAATCATCCAAGATTTAGGTGTGAAATACATTGGTTGGGGAAAAAAGATTTATGTAATGAATTCTAGATGACAAAGCACAAATCCTAGCAAATGCTAAGGTATAGTATAGCTGTAATTTATTTCATAATCTGATTTTTTAATCAGTCTGTACTGTAAGATTATTTTTTATCTAAAATGATGTGTGAAAGATGTAAATAGAAATAAATAAACAAATAGCAGCCCATCTGTATAAAGTAAGGTTTATCTGATAAAAATGACAAAAAAATTAAATGTATGTCAGCAATTTAATTATGTCTGTCTCTTTTTCTTTGATATTACAGACCTATAATAGATTAAGATGACACTGAAACAAAGTTTTAGCAATTGAGCTGTCATGCCTCAGATTTTAAGTGCTGGATTGTGAAAACAAGCAAAGGTTTTCAGAAATACTTATGTGAGAAAGTTATAGACCTAAATGAGAAATTCACATGAGTTCCTGGGGAGAAAAGGAACATAGTATATAATTAAAAACAAAATAGAGCTCAGGAGAAGTTTAAAGTTTGTTGGTAGAATCAGTTGATTGAGGAAATATTGGGAATCTAAATGAAAAGCAGGAAGAATCAAATAAGATGATGTTGGCTGTTCTCTGGTACTTTTGACAGATCCCATCTGTTTTCAAAATGAGTATAACATCTATTATGCTAGGTTAGAGTAAGAATTAGTTATAATAGTTATGTACTTTGAACACTCTATACAGCAGTATGTAAATGCTGATTATATTGTCTTACTAAAAGAAATAAGAAAACTATATTATGTAAAATCTGTTAAGCAATGACAGATTAATACAACTACTGTTAATACAACAGTAGTTTTTAATATAATCTGGGATGATTAAGCAGTGAAATGCAGAGCAAGCTAAAAACATTGGCAGAAACTTAGTAGAAGGAGACCAATAAAAATTGTGACTATGGACACGTTACAACTTAATTGTTTCTATTAAAACTCATGCATTATATTGTAACTTAGGTTGAGGAAAACTTTGTCATTGCTGCATGACAAAAATGTAAATAATGAAAAAGGTAAGAGAGCTTTATGTTCTCATTTTAAAAATATTCTATATTGCATTTCATAAATCAATACATTATCTATAAATGCCTCAGAAACAATATCTCATTATAAAATACCAGTATAAGATCAACCTAAGACACTTCAAAAATTCCAAAGATAACTGTTATTAAGTCTTGAAGTATTGACAAATATAACCAAAGGAAATAAATAAGCATCATCCAAACCAAGACAGTGACACTGAAAAATAGTGTAAAGGTGCATTGAAAGAAAGCAAAAAAAGAGTCAATTCCCGATGAGCTTCTTATAAATCAAGTATCAAGGAAAGCATGAAAATGTATTTGGTTTTGCTTCCTTTTTTCACTTAGTCTGTTGCCTGAGAAGAAAATACTAAAATAGATAGGAAAACCCTGACCTAGGTTTCACTTACCTATTGTAGGCTACAGTGCACAGAAAACACAAAGTTCTAAAAAGAAGTTTTAACATGTAACCTCACAACCAAAATTGTTCAAATACACGTTAAAGATTGATTAAAATTAATATTAATATTCAAAGTATTTGTTAAATCTTAATAATTATTTAGAAGTACATATTATAAATAAAATAAAAGCCACTGAAACATAAATGTTTAAGGTCATTATTATTCGATAATGTGACTCACCATAGCAGCACCTCTGCCAGTCTGAATGCTGCCAAGCCATGGCATATTGATTGGTGTTCCAGGAGTGCTGTGTGTATAAGGAGTAGTTCCTTGAATGTTTCCCAAGTCATCACGAGTATGTATAACTAAGAAGTCATCAGCTCTATAAAACAAAATGTTCAAATGAATATTGGCCATGAATTACTACCTACAAGTATCAAATTCTATTCTAATTCAAAGAAGCTTAGCTACCCATATCCATGAATTCTCACTTGATATCACATGAGTTATCGGCAGTAAGTTATCTGATTGGTGATGCATTTGCACTTCAGACTATCTTATGAGCTGTACATAGCCAATCAGTGGATGGTTCAAGACAAAGCCAGAAGATAGATCATTATTTATAAGTCAGTATTTCAATAGGATATCATTAAATGTTCAATGTTAAGTCAATGTTAAGGATATGGGCAAAAAATACAATAAAAAGAAATACCCTTTAGCTTCTACTTCAATATCATCATCAACCCAAGTATAGATCTGAGTTGCTAAAATTCCAGAAACATCCAGTTCTTGAATTTCGTGGCTTGAGGCTATTGCAATACAATTCCTGTTGGCCTAAAATGCAGAAATACATATTTATTTCACATCATCTGTCTATGGCCCCAATTTGTATACCCAGACTCTAGGCAATGAACAAGGCAAGAATAAAATCAAGAATCAACTAAGGTAAAAGGAAAAAAGATTTATAAGATCTGAAGAGAAACCAGAGATTCAACCAAAGTATATTCAAAGCATAATTATACAAAGCTACAATATGTACACAGTCAACTTGGACTAAAGGCACATTTGAATAACATTTTAAACAGCCTTGTGAAATGTTGCAAAGGATGGGACCAAATACATTGGAGAAACACATTGTCATTTCTACAGCTGAAAAGCCCCATCACTTAACATAGGAATGGGCTTGGCAAGAATGGCAGATTAAATTTCAGCAAGACAATTCTGATACAGCTTATTCCTGTACTACATATGTCTTTTAAGTAACGACAAATTTGAAGACTATTATCAACCTATGAAACCACTTTAAATTGACATTATTCTGCAATGGTGAGATTGTCCCATCAGCAGGTTTTTTAATAATATATTATAAATATATATTTACATACATAATAATCCTAAATTAAAATAAGGCTGAATAGCTGAGGTTTCTGAACTGTCTCCAAGGCAACAGCCCTATGTAAAGTACATTACTAGATGGTGATCTGGATATGAGTTACTGTTGCCAGAGCAAGGTTGTAATTGGCATACCAGATATTACTACAAGGGCTTCCATTAGCTGCTCAAGTGTGGGTCTTCCCCTTCAGGGGGAAGGTGCTTCATGTTCTTCAGGGGGAACATGACTCATACCCAAAGTAACTAGCATGACTGATGTTATTAGTTCTGCTCGAAGTTTAGTGACAAACAGTAATTCTAAAAGCAATGATAGAATTTAACGAAATGGTTCCAAAGATTTCCATGGCATCTCCACTCACTAATGATAGCCAATTATAATATAAATTATCAGTTTTATAATCTTTTTAACATAAATTACTTCCCACTTAAAATTTCCCATGTAATTCAACTACATTAATCTGTTTGTCTTGCTGCTACTCTTTAATTTCGTAAATATATTCTTGCAATGTGTTAAATGTTTATATTTAGTTTCTGTGTTTATAGTATAGCATTTTATATGTTTTTAACATTCTATTTGTACATCACGTAGGGTCCCTCTGTGAGGGAGGTGGGTGGTTTCTAAATGTAAACAATAAAAATAAAAACTATACTTCAAGAAAGTATATCAGTGTGTATGTCAGTGCCCTTGGTGTTGTAGAACCGAAAATCTTTATTATAAAGTAATAATTTAGTGTAGATCCTCTAATTGGAAGTACAATAGAATTTCCTTCATATGGATGTAAGTTACAACATTTCGAAATATTTAAGGAATATTCCCCCAACTCTTCCATTTGTCTATACCTTATTGACAGCAAAGGCAGTAATAATGTCAGACTCTTTATGGATAATTCTTGCTTTACTTCCAGGAGATCCTGAATCAAGCTCTATCTGTGTTAAAAAGAAAATACACAATACAACACTTTCATCTTTTAGATCATGCTAAAAAATAAATGCTAAATATTAATCAGGAATATATCTAGCCTAATTAAATATAATTATAAGTTCAAGATAGATTAAAACATTTTGGTGGAATCCTATCTCTATATAATCATCCATTCAGATTAAATTCAGTTCATTCATCTAAAAAAACTAGGTAGTGAAAATTCCTAAAAGATAAGCTGAGGCTAAGAAATGTCTCATTTATTAGTCAGCACTGATCATGTAATTGCTTGGAATTTGAAAATTATTTCATATTTATTACATGTCATTTCAAAAAACCAGCAACTTTAAACCAGAACATTGTTAAGTACAATATTTATTTAATTTCTGTAGCCACTCATCTCAACAAGTGACTCTAGGTGAAATACATCATAAAAATATAAAGCAATAAAAAGCAATGCAGAATAAATGTATATGATCACTGAATAAAACTATTGCCACACGTTAATAAGCCAAAATATGGGACTCTAAACAAATTCTAACCCTATATAGGTCTTTATGACCTTACAGAATATTGTACAATTTTGTACAGGTATTCTTCAACTTACAACAATTGAGCCCAAAATTGAGCAATGTTAAGCAAGATAGTTAAGTGAATTGTACCCCATTTTACAAACTTTGTTGCCATATTTGTAAAGTGAATCACTGTGAATCATATGGTTGTTAAGCAAATGTCATTTCCCCCATTGTAAGAAGCCAGCTGGGAAGGTTACAAATAGTGATCACATGACTATGAGGCAGTGCAACTGTCATAAATACCTGCTAGTTGCCAAGCGCCTGAATTTTCATCATATGATGATGGGAATGCTGCAATGGTCATAAATGTGATAACTGGTCAAAAGTGCCATTTTCTTTAGTGCCATTGTAACTTTGAAAAGGTCATTAAATGGTAAATGGTATGTCAAGGAGTACCTGTACGCTAGTATACTGCTTAGATTAAAAAGCCAGTTGGTTGTAGATTTTAGCAAATTTGATTTGGTTAATATCTTACATATGAGCTCCTAAAAGATTTTCTAGAAAACCTTTTAGGATAATTAGCATACATATCTTATTATTATGATACATACCTTATTGATTCCTGATTCTTCTCCTGAACTAGTTTTGGTAAATTCAGCCTGGTCTTCTAATGACTAAATCCAAAAGGAAAAACAACAACAAAAAGAACTATGTGAAAAATTAATATATTAATAATATGAAACAATATGCAAGGTGAGCGGATATTTTTAAAATTACCTGTAGTCAGCATAATTTCCTCCATTTTTAAAAATAGTTAAATAATTTGCTTTACATGTAGATAATATATGTACATGTATGATAGTTCAAAAAATGTAAAAGAAAAACAGAATACTGCCTCTTTTCCCAAAACCAGAGACATAATTAGATCTGTGCTGAACACTGAAATAAAGAGGCAAAAACTCAGATATTACACCTAGAGTCAAGAATTATTAATCATAGTTTGATATGTACAGTAGCTATGAAAAAAGGGAAGGGGCCTAGCTGACAAAGTTATTACTGGTATGTTCTGAAGGTTAATTAGTTTTCTTGGAATAAGCCTAGAAGACAGTGCATGAGAACAGCAGACAAAGTAGTTAACCATATATTATTTTATATCATTCAGCTAACATGATAAATATTTCTTCTTCTTAATAGCCAGTAATACAATCCAATGATTCAATAAACCACAGAGGAATGCAAATAGTTATATGCAATACCTTCGCCTTTTACTAGATTCCTAAGGAAAATGTTTTGGAATTTATTTCTATAGAATAGTAGTAAAATTTTAAATTAAAAAAGAAATGCTATCTTAATTAAATTGTAATTAATGGATTTAAATTTATACATAAACATATAACACTAACCTCATTTAAACACTTTCTTTTGGCAAATATGTTTCTGATGAAGGTTTCTTGGACCATTTCTTGTTTAACGAGGTACTGCCAAAGTCTTTTTACGGATAATGCATAATGACTTTTGGATCTAAAAATGAGAATCATTTTTAACATGTGATATAATTTCAAACAAATACAGGTAATGAATTTGATATACATTAGTATACATATTGACAAATGAAAGCAGAAAATGGTAAAATAATAAATTTTAATGAGAAACAATAGCTTCATTCTAACAGGTATTTTGCTATATACACGCTTCTGTAAAATCCTTAGCATTTTAGAGAGTGATGACATTTAGGTTGAAGATACCTATTGCAAATATTCCTCAGGCATAGAAAGAAAATGGCACAAGTACAAGTAAAATGTAATATATCTGATATTATACAGTACATCATCTATTTTATTCTTCTCAAAAACAATTTCTATAGTTGTAATAAGGAAGACATAGGTAGAGTCTGCTGATCATACCGAATCATTTTACTGAGAAACTGCAAAAATATTTGCATAAGTGATATGATTAATTTATAACACGGAAGATGGGATGTTGCGAGACTGAAGGAAATTACTCAAATAATATATTTTATAATCCAACATACATAATCTTCATCTTTTCTGTTCAGCTCGCATTAATAGCAATTATTGAACAGTTTTAGAAGTAAATGGTCACAGAATACTCAGGAAGAAATAATTAAAACTTTGTTTTCCCAGCAGCTGCTTTTTACGGATAGCTATTGATTAATGACTGAAGTTGAAAGCATGACTCAGGTTTCAGTTTAGTATATTTAGAATAGTTTGGTTATGGAATGGGTAAGGACCAGAAAACTCACACTTAATCCTTAAAATAGCAATAACAGAATTATGTACTGCTTCACAGTACTTTACAGCCCTCTCTAAGTGGTTTACAGAGTCAGCATATTGCCCTCAACAATCTGGGTCCTCATTTTACCGACCTCAGAAAGATGGAATCTTGAGCAGGTGAGAATCAAATTACTGGCAGTCAGCAGAATTAGCCTGCAACACTGCATTCTAATCACTGTGCCACCACAAGCTAAAAGCTCACTGAGAGATTCTGAACTAATCCCTTTAGCTCTAAACTCATCCTCCTTTACATGGCTACCACTGTTTTATATATCTTTCCTTGATATTTCTATATAAATGTTACCCAAAGCATGATCTAATCTATTTTGCTATAATTTAAAAAGCTTCACAAGAATTAAAGAAGCTTCCAAGAATTAAAGAAGCTTCTAGAGAACACAAGGTATTACCCAACAAATTGAAGCTTTTACAAAGAAAATTGTCTATGTTGTCAGTAAGAGAAAGGGAAATAAAAATGAGTTAGACAAACCAAAAAAATTTGAGTTTGCAAGAAACCAAGAAAATGCTAGAATACAAATTATGAAAGGAAAAATGAAATAAAATATTAAAATTACAAGAAAAATAAAAGTTATAACAGATAAGGTGAATATAAATGAAAAAATAATTTATCAATACTATTCTAATTTATATAAAGGACAAGTAATTTCTCTGGAGAAAAATAGATAAATAGTTAACATTTATTAAAATACTACAGAGAAACAGAAAGCTTTTGAACAGGCCTGTGATAATAAAGGAAGTTTATGGAATTACAAAAGAAACTAAAACCGGAAAGATGCCTGGATAGTGGGAGGGTGGAATATCTAGAGAACTAACATCGTATTAATACCTAAAAAGGCCCAAGTTTAGACTAACAAAAGTATTGGCTGATAGGCTTATTGAAAATGTATTCAATATATATACTGATATATTTATTCAATAAATATTTCATTATTTATTTACAAGGTTATTTATAATGTTATTTATATTTGACACAAATATAAAATATTAACAAAAAGATGACATATTTTAAAGTAGAATTGAAAGAACTGCAAAGCTCTACCCAGGGATAAGAGACCGAAGCCGTATCCCAGTGATGGCTAACCTTTTTCTTCTTGCGTGCCATTTTTGGCACGCATGCCGGCACACAACCCTCCCCCATGCACACTGCACATGCGTGCACGTGCCCCCCCTCATTGGGCCATTTTTTGCCCTCCAGAGGGTGAAAAACGGCCCAATGGGACTTCTGTGTTGCCCGTTGAGCTGTTTTTC
>JANHFT010004466.1:28512-45801 GCA_032467955.1 Pseudoxenodon macrops | reverse complement strand
TTGGCTTCTGCCTCCCAGCAATACACTTCCTTGCACCAAACAGCAAACATACTGTTTCAGTTTCAGTATAGCCTAATCAGCACAAGCAGGTGATTAGGCCTCCCGACCATCAGCTGATTCAGGCTGCAGGGAGGCAGATCCCCCCCCTTGTGCTAAACAGGCTATGCTGAAGCTGAAAGTGAAACAGGCTGTTTGCTGCAAGGAGGCAAATTGCTGGGAGGCAGAGGTTTTTTTTTCTTCTTGTTTTCCTCCCCAAAAAAGGAAGGTGCGTCTTATACTTCAGAGCGTTTTATACTCCGAAAAATATGGTACAGCAAAATTGAAGTTTGCAAACATATTGTTGAATGAAAAACAATGTAAGAACTCTTCAGACTGAACAGAAACATTTTACTGAGTTAAAACAGGACCTAGTTCATTAGGTATGCATAGGTTGTTTGAATCAGCTATTAATATAATGTTGTAAAGAAAAATAAATTCACCCAATTCCTAGCAGTTCTTGAACTAGAAATATCGCCAACTCTGGCAGTATCGCTGAGAGAAAGGGAGAAATACTTATTTCTCATCTCACCCACCTCATCCCACACTGCATGAATTGAGAAAGGGTTTGTGAATTGGTAGTTGTGTTTGAAAACAGTCTGCTGAAATTGTACAGAATAGGCAGACCATCTGAATTTAAATGTCTACAGTTAAAATATTCTTACAATCTAGTGTCATATATGTATAATAATATATCACATGTTCTGAATTTTATTGACAAAGTTCTATTTTGGTTGACATCATTCTGAAAGATCCCCAGCTGAAAAACATGCATTACAAGCTTGGTATTATATTTCAAATCAAAACTGGGTCATTTCAAAAGACCACAACTATCAAAAGACTTCCCATTTACTCAAAATATCTCGCATACAGTACTTTAAATGAATGCAGTGATATGCACATATAAAAACAGACAATGATGTCCACAAATGGTCAAAAATATATTTATTACCTGTAAGATCATGTCCAGCCAATGGGTAGAAACTTTTCAAGTTACGGAGAACTAGCTGAACCATAGCCAACCGCATCAATGACCAACTAAACAACAAAAAAGGTGTTATTGTTTTTCCAGCAATTTCCATGTTGCTGAAGACCGAAAATATTGTGTATTTAACTATTTAGCTAATACTTGTTTTCCTTTTCTCTTATGACTGTAAATGTATCTATTACAAGGCAGCATATGCTATTCTAAATTCATTTTAAGAGCAAAAAAGGACACAAATAATTAATATTTTATTTTAAATTTAACCCTAATTATATGTGGAGAAGAAGATTGCTTTTGCAATCTTCTTCCTCACATATACTTCAACCCTATAAAGTAGCTGTTCAAACTCTCTTTGGATAAAACACTGTAGTTAGGCAAGGCCACTCTTGTCCAATGAATTTCTAATTCATACCATATACTTTTAGTTACTACTCTAAAAAATGAGTTCTCTAACTCACTATCCCCTTAAGGGTTTATATGCAAATTTTAGGAGGGACACAGGTGTTTTTTTCTATTTTTATTCGAACATACAAAGTTGGATTGCTGTCAGTTACTCACACTTTCTGGAAAAAACTGACAGTAAAGTCAGGATTTTTCACAATTCCTGCTGCAAAGAACAAATATTAATCCAAAATAAATTTAAATCTAGATTTCAGGAATTATGCAAATATAAGACATCCTATTCTTACCATTAAAATGTGGTTTTAAATTTGTTTTGAACTTTATTTCCAATGAAATTGTTTTATTTAATAAAATTCTATAAGTTTCAATAGTTTTATTAATATATACATTAAACTATAATTATTGAAAGTGTCTATTTAATTCTTTCCCAGTACTAATGCTAATAAAATCATTAGTCTGATCCATGGAATAGGGGTTGGAAGTCACGCCAATATATTAATAATTTTAAGAAATCATGGCAATGCAAATTTTGAGAAGCCTCAACTTTGGTAAAGAATTATATAATTTCTTCTGCATTAAAATTTATGCCTATGCTAAACTAGAACCTGAGTTTTGTACCCTAGTTCTCTTTAGAGAATACCGTAATGTGTTTAACTTGCAGGATTCAAGGAAAATATACAATGCATTGCTGAAATATCAAATGCTTTAGAGGGATTTCTTCCAACTAATCTGCTGTCCCCCAACCAAGACAGGGAAAACTCTAAATTAGCATCATACAATACATGACCTAACATAAAAAGATGAATGTCTGCAAAATTGCCTGCAAAATTGTTGAATTGTGTAGATACTGGAGAGATAATTCAGTAATAATTTATACCTAAATGAATTTGAGTTAGAATGTTCCTGAAGTTTTGAATCTGATAAAAACGCTCCATCTTCATCTTCATCACTGCTGTCCTGACTTTCTTCTGAATCATATTCAAATCTAGTTTGGGATGATGCAAGATATGGCTAAAAGAAGAAAACAAATTAAGAAAAAAATGTTAAAAGTGTTACTATTTTGCTTATCAGGGTAAGAAAAATACTAGCCTTTCTCTTGCCTTTATACTGAATTGGGATTTTATGAATTTCTAAGGTATTATTATTTTATTTATTTATTTAAATTTATAGGATATATACATGCAAGAATGCAAGCTTAATCCTTATGTATCTCATCAGAGATTAGGGTATTATTTGAAAAGATTATCATTTGTAGTGCACAAGTTTGAAGAAGGAGCTGACAGAGATAGATTCTCCATTTGTCAAGGAACAGTAGGACAAGTTTTATGTCCAAGAACATAAAAAAATACCTTTGCTATAAAGTAGTCCCAAATACTAAGTTCAGGAGGAATAAATTTCTCTTTGTAAATTGAAAAGTCTTGTTCTTTTCCAGGTAAAATAGTTGGTGAATTTTCTTTTGATGATGATTTTGATGTCAGTCTAAACCGCTTATTTTGCTTCTCACCATCATCTACAGGAGAAGAGGCTACAAAAAAAACCACATTCATCTTTATAGGACAATGAAACTTATCAAATAAATGAATGATATCATATTCACCTTTCAAATCAACTACAACTTACGTGCTTAATTATAACAAAAACAAACAAGAACTATTAATCAATGCCTGTTTAATTATAGCAATTAAACAATAACATGGGTAGCTTTTATTCCTGCCTGTAATTTTTTGGTTACGTTTCCAAGAAAATCTGAAATGCATTTTAAACAAATTATTCATAATCATTCTTTTTGCATAAGTCTAAAAATGGACATATTCAATGCTCATACTACAAATGTTTAATTTTATAAATTCTTAGAGATACATTATAATACAAAATATAAACATATTAGGTATACAAATTTTGTCCTTTTTCACTGCTCTCTATTAATCTATGTATAAACATTTATTTCTACTGAATTAAATGTTATTTCAAAATAGTTGTCATCAAACTATTTAATATATAAAGATGAAAATCTCACTTACCTTAATGCTAAAGATGTATCAAATATTGCATGTTAAAGTTCAAAGTCTTTTAGCCAGAACAAGCATGCACATGCATTGCTTACTATGGAACATTAGTTTTTCAACTAAATAAAATAAAGCTTACTCTTATATTGAAATGGAGGCACAAAATAAGCTGAACAAAATGTTACATGATACAGAGGCTGAAAAATATGGTTATCTCTAATTCCCATTCAATCTTCCCTATTATGAAATAAATTTGCTATTTAAGCAGGCAATATTATTAACCCATTAATTATAAAACTATAAAGCAACTTTAAACGTATTATAAATAAATGAAAATACCACTGTATTTTTTAAGAAATGCACTTTAAACATGGTTTACCATTTTATTTTGAAATTACAAGAACTCTTGCGGTGTAAAGGTGTGAAACATTTTATTTTTGTCAAAGCAAAAATGTTTGGTGTACAAATGTAACACCTATTTATAAGTCCTTAAAGCAAATGTTTCTTTCCAAGAATTCTGTAACGGCTTTCCTTAGCAATCATATGACCATCTGACACATTTGGTTTATGTAATTGCAGATAGGTGCTATATTTACTTGACATGATTTTTGACTCTGTCATTTTGAGAGGAAGAATTAAGGATGTGTGAAATCAAGATGTTTTGTCTTTGTAAAAGAATGACATAAGACAATGAATAAACTTCCGAGTTATGGTCCCAAGCCTACAGAGGTTGCTCAAACTAATTCAGTCAACTACTATTCCAAATACTACCAATAAAAATAAATTAAAAAGCATTCTGAAATGACACTGCCTTAGTATTAAAACCCATAAACTGTATCATGTTTTGCACAAGCAGCAACATTTTGAGCATTCCAGAGCTTGCAAATGGAAAGTTGCAACAGTCATAACAATTTGCATTCCATTAGCCATTTGAAATTCCAAACAGGTTGATGTAATTTTAATTGAATGATATCACAGATCTATTTTGGTATGGCATGCCTTTTTTAATATATTGGTAAATAATAGAATTAAATTAAAATGTGGATTTTTAAAAAAGAAATAAGATACAAATTTATTCTGTAATTTTTTTACTTGAAAGAATGGTATGTATGCAATATTTTAAATGGATATATATTCCCAATTAAAAATCTAGCATTCATAATTACTGAAATATTTCCTTGCTACATAATATGTAAATCTGAATATACTGTATCCTTCTGTAATCTTTTTACAAATGTCCCGTTTATTTCACAAAATAGTAAGATATGCAACTTATATAGAATTCATGCTAATTAATTGGCTAATAACTTATTTAAAAAAAAATATTTTACATAAAACAAAAAGATTTTGCCATATTTCCAATCTTACTACAATTTAATTCTCAGGAAATTATTTGATATAAGTTTTCAAAGAGGATGCTATCATTTAAAAGTTATTCTTACATTTAAACTATGCAATGGCCTATTTTTATATGCTTTTAAATTTCAAACCTGACCTCCCTGAAACATTATTGAATTGTTTCATGCTTTTAGCACTTAAACATCAGGTTTTATGGGTACAAAAGAGGTCTGTTTTTTAGCACTTCAATCAAATAAATTGAAGAATTCATATAACAGCTAAATTACTAATCACAGAACAGCTATTGATCCATAATGAATTACACTTTATAATAAATCATTATAATTAACTACCGGTATATTTATTTGTCATATAGACTGCCTGAATGAATTCTGAATATTGATTCTGCACTACTTCCCCACAGTATCTACCTAGAATCACCCAATAATTGTTTCAATGAAATAAGACACTGTATATGACATTGGAAACATCTGAGCGGTAGTACGAAAATGCTTAAGTCTATAACAGGGAAATGGCCTTAATAAGGGGAAAAGGCATTTTTGTAGGTTACACAAACTAATTTTCTTCCTCCAGAGTCTCTTTTATTCAATTTACAACTGTTTCAACTGTACATTCCATTTTATTTCGAACATAGCTACTTTGGTCTTTGACACATTAATTTTCAGAGCCATGTTCCTCCTTATATTGTACATTCTAACAGGTATTGCAAATTTTCTGGGTTTTCAGCCAACAACATGGCATAAATTACATACTGAAACACGAACATATTTGTACTCTACCTAAGACACTTCTGATATCACCAAAAGCTTCTATATTCTTTATTTATTCATCCATAATTGCATTATGCAATCAGAGAGACATCACATATCCTTTTTTCCCCCTTCCACAATGTTGAACCATTCACTCAGCATTCCTATGATTCTTATGCATGCTTTACTTCTTTCACATATTATTTTTATCAAGTTGAACAAGCAATCTTGAGGTCCATATTCTCACAAATCTTTACATTCTTCAAGATTATTCACATACTTTTTTTTAAATCAAGTAACATCATATATTTTTCAATTATTGCTGAAGGAGGAAAACCTGGTCTATGCATCTTCTCCACGATATAAAGCTTCATTTCAATCCCTAAATATTGCTCATGGTCAACATCTGTATCTTTTCAACTGTATCGGTCAAACACTTTCCAGACATACTTGACAAACTATTTTCACATGCTTCCACAAATCAAGATAATGCCAATTTAAACTTTCTGAGATATATATTAGCTCTTTATTTTAAGAATAAAACCTACACTTTCACATGTATTCATCAAATCCACTCCAGAAGTTTAAGCCACTTTTGTTTATATTATTAAATCTTTCTCATGTCTTGTATTCACAGTTGCACACTTTTCATTTCATTCATTAATGAATGAATAAAATTAATGAATGAATACTCTGTCATTTATCCCTCCTATATTCCAATTAATGGTCTTCTACATGCTCTGATCATCACTAGATGGGCCCATTAGCACTGATACCCATGGCCCATCATGGATTTACTTGACTGAGGTTTTTATAATTATAAATTTTTATAATGCCTTTTAGCAAGTTGGAATACAAATGGTGTACATTAGATTACCAGCCTTAGTCATACATGTGTCACATCAGCATTCCATGCTAATAGTAAAGGTAGTATGCTAATCCACTAACAATCCAGATGATAACCCTAAATAATTGGGATTAGGTTTCCTATCAAATAAAGTCTATAGTAATATTATGTTTCTCCAAAGCTGGAATTTTGGAGAAGATAGTGCATTTTAATTTGGCGATTTCTTTTCTTTAGCACACTAAAGGTCAACACTTATATGTCTTGAGCATCTTTAAAAACTCTATCATTTTACACCAACCATACCCAATTACTTATATTTTAACTACATATATTTTTCATAAACATGAAAGCTAACTACAAATAATTTAAGTAACCAATAGAAATGTATTTCTTTCCATCCATCCATCCACACAGACACAGAAACTCAAGATGGCAAACATACTTAATACTCCTGTCACCTATTTTCTATACAATCCTGTGAGGTGGGGTTGGGCTAAGTGAGAGTGACTGACTCAAAAGTCACCCAGCTGGCTTTCATGACTAAGGCAGGCCTAGAATTCGCAATCCTTATATCTATGCATCGTAACCACTCTTGTAACCCAAAAGAATGCAAGCTAACTTAAAAGAAAAAACAATTATTCTCATTTTTAGAATATTTAAATCATTTAACAAACCAGGGCATGAAACTGTAACAGATAGGGCTTGACTTACAACCATTTATTTAGTGATCATTCAAAGTTACAATGGCACTGAAAAAAGTGCATTTCCATGATTATGTGATTACAATTTGGATGCTTGGCAACTAGTTGCATGTCCTAGGATTATGTGACCGCCTTTTGCAAAACAAGGAAAATCAACAGAGAAGCCAGATTCACTTAACAACTATGTTATTAATTTAACAACTGCTATGATTCATTTAACAACAGTGGCAGGAAAGGTTGTAAAATGGGACAAACTCATTTAACAACTGCCTCACTTAGCAACAGTAACTTTGGGCTCGATAGTAATCATAAGTTGAGTACTACCAATATACATTTAAGTAATATTAGTCTATTCTGAAAAGTTACAATTTTCTATTTGTCACTATCCAAACAAAAACCCTAAAAAACATTCTACCAAAACTTTAAATCCAGATTAAATGTATAAATCAATTATGCCTCCTCCTCTGAAACAGTCCAAAGAAAATCTATTAACAAATTAATTTCTTTATCTGAATTTCACTGAAATCAATTTTATGTACTTCATTCTGACTTCATCTAAACCCATAAAGAAAGCTGACATCAGTTTCTATTTAAAATGTATACATTTAGTGTTGAAACTGTACACATTTCACCATATTATTTTTACTTTAGTAAAAATATTCAATACAAGATTATAGACTAGAGATCTCTCCCAAGATCTTTTGGTGTCAAGACTTGCTAATTACATATCTAATTATAATCAAAATAAAATCAGTTGTATAAACCAATCATTTGTAAACACCATTATGTTTTTATTATTTACTAGCCTACACTAATCTTCAATTAATAAATAATTTTTCATTTAAAATTATTTTTATGCTAAACTAATAAAAATTCAAAGCCACATGCATACAGTCATGTGACACAAACAAGCAGCTCAATGGACAAAATATATTGAAATATTTATGATAATTGCAAGTCATGGTCTTCCTTCCATTATTAAAATTAATTTTGTATGAAAATAATCAACTACATGATTTGTAATAGTTGAAATTTTGGTTAATTTTTCTGACATAATAAACCACAAATCAGAGATCATGACTTACAAAGAGACTGTTTTTGCTTGATTACTTTTTTATGCAAAGTGACATCACATATACACTAGATTCAAATGCCTAGAACTGAAGCTAGCATCTTGCCTGCAAGTTTGGTAGGACTATAAGTATTGATGGTTGTTAGAGATTTGGTAAACCCCACGCATTCCATAGAAAATACTACTACCTGATGTGGGCTAGGCATAGGGAAGTGCCTACCTGCCAAAGAGAGAAAACATAAGACTACGCTTAGATATAATTTTGCTATCATACAAAATAGAAAACAAACTTTTCAACATTTTTTAAAAAATGTTCAACCAGTATGTTGTCAACATAACAAAATTACAAACAAAATGATTTTAATTTTCCAAACAAAACCTTTTTTCAAATTTATTTAGGACTCTTTATGTATGCATTGTATTCATTGTACATTCATAAGGCAACAATTTTACTTATATTAAAATTATGAATAATTTAGTGCTGCACTAGATTCCTGAATATAGCATGAAAAGTGAAGAGTTACATTATCTTTTGACGACAGGAATATTATATACAATATTAAGCCATGTGCACTAATAGAAATTCTTCTGAATTGGAACTTGATTTTTCACTCTTTTACTTGTATGATGTCATCCCCCCCCCAATTCTAATACTGTCATTGTTAAAGTCAGCAAGAGGTAATATATCTTACTCCCCACTTGTTTATTCAAAAAATGTTTCCACATTTGTTTTCTTGTTCAAAAGGAATAAATCAACACTTCAATAAAATGAAACCAAATTCTAGTTTATTCTTTCCTTAAATTGGAAGGAAGAGATGGATACGCAAAATACAAAAGTTCAATTTTTATGTAATGATATTTCTGCTCATGTATGTAATCATAGTTAAGGTTTAGTATTATATAGGAACTCTTGTCACTGTATAACATAAAAAAATGTGTCCCTGCAGATTTTACTCTGCTAGACATTGCCGACCCTAGGGGATAGGGCCCATCTCCATTTCAAGGCCATTGAGCTAGCGCTGCCCAAAGACATTTCCACAGTCTTGTGGCCAGCATGATGTCATGGTGTGGTGTTACTTTCCCACTGGAAGCATTTGCATGCTTTTGAACTGCTAGGTTGGTAGGAGCTGGGGCGAGGATAGGAGCTCACCCCATCCCATGGAACTGCCTGCTTTCCAACCAACAAGCCCAGCGTCTTAACTGCTGAGCCACCACATCACTCTGATAACATACACAGTATAAAAACTAAAAAAATGAATTCAGTAAATATTTACATACAGAAAAAAATAAGGAATGTACTAACCCATCTTGGTTGTTTCTTGAATTGGTCCTTTCTTGGGAATCTTTGCACCACCACCAAAGACAGCAAACCACATTTTGTCATTAAGGGGATGGGCCACAATCCTGAATAATTCATTGCTGGAATGAGTTGCTAGACCATGAATGAAGAGACTAAGGTAGATTGCCGTAAGAATTTCACAGAGCAAAACTGTGATCCCAGACTGAGCTTCTTCCCCAGCTTGATTCAGCAATTGTATTAAATCCATTATTCCTGAATAGACAAGAATTGCCAGTTAGTGATAAATCACATACAAAGAAAGACAAGAGGAGCCATTTGCAATTATCTCCAGAAACACTATAATACTATAAGTGGTATAATACTGTATAAGGGGCAACTGCAGATGTCTGAACCAATCTCCAGAACTCCCAAACAGTTGACCATTACTAAGAATTCTGGAAGTCAAAATCTACAAATTTGGAAGTTACCAAGATTGAAGAATCAATGTCTGGGTGGGAAAAGAAAGGCTTTCCTGGAGGTTACAAGATATATTTCCAGGTTTCTTATTATTATAAATTCTCTTATATATTCTTTATACTCTTTCCCAAACAGAGAAGCATCCCATGCTATGTTCTGAAGTTCCTTTAGTTATTGATTTTTTATATAGAGAACTGATTACTTGGTTTAAATTTATATGCATTTTGCAACAGCTGGCATTTTTGTTTTTGTTTCTGATTTATCCTATTATGATTTAACTATTTTCATTTATTAATCATTTTACTGTACTGCAATAAAATTATATTATGCTTTATTTATGAATCATGTTTTCTTTTTTAAATTATTTTCCTTATTACTAATTGACATTTTTTGTGCATTTACAATCAAAAAGTCAACCTGATATACTCATTACAGCAATGTCACAGGAAATGGATGAAATAATTCACCTTTCATGGATTTCGATAATAGAAAAAGTTGTAAGTACTATTGCTTAACCAAGAAAATTATGATTGCAAGTTCATATTAAAAGCTTTTCACCAGAATTCATCTTGACCATGCTTCTGGTTCTGAAGAATGCAGCATGGTCATGGGCTGCATTCATCATGACTATTAAATCAAGGGTCTCCAACCTGCAGCCCATTACTGGGCCATGGCCTATTGACCAATGGGCCACATGAGTGACTGGCCAGTGTGTGCACAATCCATGCTCACACTAGCATTGCCATGAGAGTTGCGTGAATGATAGTGTTGCTGTGAGCATACTCGCAACCCCATTCGCACGCATGCAGCCCCACTCGTGCATGGAGATGCATGTATAAAGGTGCCTGCCCCTCCCTCCATCTGTGTCGCCAACCAGAAAGGCTGGGAACTCTGTACTAAAATCAAGAGGGTTCTTTTCCATAATTATTCATTAACCAAGGCAGAGTGAATCTGGTTGACTTGGTGAATCTGGTTAAACTAAATGAGAACCGGCCTGGTTTAGGTATATTAATCTGAATGAAATTAAATTTAACTATAGAGCCCAAAATAGCCAAACAAGCCAGTTAAAAACAATCACATTATGCCTTATGAACTGGGTCTTAATTTTTAAAGATAATTAATCACCATGAGGTAACCTAATACTGCATTCAATCTAAAGTCGAAGAAAAACAACTAATAGCCAGAACGTCATATTAGAAGAAGAAACAGGAAAGAAACTATTTTAAACTTCCTGTTGTAACACAGAATATATTGTACTTCAAAGAAGCCAGACAGTTCAAAACTCCATGAAGAAAATTACATCTTGATTACCAGGCCATTGAGCTGGTATAGTATTTGGTGTTACTGTTTCATCTGAACTTGCTGTTCTTAGAGAATGTCGATGAGAGAGCAACAACGTCTGATAAATCATTCCAGTGAATTGGTTTGCTTGCAATAAACTATATAAAAAAACAAAATTGTAAAAATCAGTATTAATTATGGTATTTTGATTGAATATAATGGTCAATCATGATTTACTTAGCTTAACTATTTCATACATATTCTAATCAAGAGTGTTAATAACATTAAGCTGCTGAAAAGCTACAAAAAATTGCACTGTGATCTGTTATTATTTGACCTGCTATTTAAACTCAGCTTCAAACTGAGATTGATTACTGAATACATTAGCGATTTAATACTATTACTAAGATCAGGTAAACTTAACATTCAGAAACAAAGTATATGACTTAATTTTTGGACTTCCTTGCTTCTTAACCTTTATAGAGAAAGATAAATACATAGCACTTGAAATGGCATGTAGAAATAAGATGCTTTTACAATAGAACACATTTATTTTGCATGAACCCTAAAATACTGACAAAACTACCGTGTTTCTCCAAAAATAAGACAGGGTCTTATTTTCTTTTGACCTCCGAAATAAGTGCTTGGCCTTATTTTTGGGGAGGTCTTATTATTTTTGAAGTGCAGGAGGCGGCAAGTGTGGTCACCTTATGGCTGCTGCTGTGTTTTGAGGAGGGCTTATTTTCGGCCAATGGCTTATTTTAGCATATGTGCTCAAAAGCCTGCTTGGGTTTATTATCCAGGGAGGTCTTATTTTCAGGGAAACAGGGTAGTCTCATAGTTACATGGCAGCTGTTTTTTTTTCTGTTCAATTGTTCTTGGAGACTGCCTGGAGAAGTCCCTGCAGTTTACATGACAAAGTGGTTTGCTATTGTCTCCTTCCTAGGAGTGAGAGAAAGTGACCCAAGTTACCCACCTGGCTTTGTGCCTAAGGCAGGATCAGAAATCATGGTCTCCTGGTTTCTAACCTTATGCCTTCACCACTGCATCAAATGTGCTCTCACATTACAGCCTAAATGACCTTCAAAATACTAAATCTCATGAAATCTCTTGTGAAAGTATCAAAATATTAGACATAAAAGAATTCAAAATTGTCTTAATATTTGCTCATGTTATTCATAGTTATGGCATAGAATCTTAACTCTCTTATGAGTGATCATACTGAAAAAAACAGATTTAAAGGAAATATTTAATAAGATGGTCCATATTGCTTTGTGAAACATATAGCAAAAAGAAAAAAAATTCCTCCTGCTCATATATTTGCTTGAAATGTACGAATTCTAAACATTGTTTCTGCAATAGCAAATAATAAGCAGAGTCAAACTATGTTTGAGTGAGCCAGTACACCTTTTACTGGCAATATAATTATTTCATCTTTCAGACAATTTTTAAAGCCTTATCAGGAGAAACTAGAAATGGAATAGAGATCCTTCTACATGTTTGCCAATTCTCAGATACATAATGTTTTCTAATACAAGTAATATGATGTTAGCAAAGGTGATCAGGAAACAGCAAAGTATAATTATGAGAAAAAAATCAGTTTTGGATATCTGCAAGCCACATCTACCTCATTAAAAAAGCTATAGTTTGTTTTAATCAATTGCTTGTTATGTCTGATCTAAGAATTTGTAGCCTTTCTTATATTTCTAGTTTAACTAAGTTAGCCAATTTAACATTAGCTGAGTAGATTCCGATTAAGCTAACAATGTAAAATAAATGTATTTGTCAGTATCATAGTTAGTTAAATACCAATTTATGTCAAAAAGTATGGATTCCCAAACTATAGAAAAGTAATCTGGAGGTGAAGATATAGCAATAATAATGATAATAATCTTTAATGAATATCATATCATAAATTAACTGTGGTATTGATGAATTATAACTTTTTTTATATTAAAGTCCTAGTATTTTAGATTATCAGAGAATAATTAACCTCGTTTTTGAAGAATGCAGGTAGTCCTCAATTTATGATCGCAATTGAGCCCAAAATGTATGTTGCTAAGTGAGACATTTATTAAATAGGTTTTGTCCCATTTTACAACTTTCTTGCCAGTTGTTAACTGAATCATTGAGATTCTTAACTTAACCCAGTCGTTAAGTGAATCTGTCTTCCCCATTGACTTTCCTTGTCAGAAGGTTGCAAAAGGTGATTTCATGACCCTGAGACACAACAACGATAATAAATATGAACCAGTTGCCAAGCATCCGAATTTTGATCACATGAACATGGGGATGCTGCAATGGTCATAAGTATGAAACCTGGTCATAAGCCACTTTTTTTCATTTACAATTTTGGCCATTGTAACTTTGAATGGTCACTAAATGAACTGTTGTAAGTCGAGTACTACCTGTACAAGCAAAGATATAGATAGGAGGTAACATTTTATACCAAAGTTTGATTCTACCTCACAGAAGTGGAAAATAAAAATGTTCTCATTGTGCCAAAAAACTTATTTTTGTAAAAAATAATAATACCTGTAATTATGACCCCCACAGAGAGACTGGTATATGCAAGCTGATAAAGATGCTGCTAATGTGTGCATTACGTGTATCTGGAAGAAA
The DNA here is from genome assembly GCA_032467955.1 of Pseudoxenodon macrops. Classification (NCBI taxonomy): domain Eukaryota; kingdom Metazoa; phylum Chordata; class Lepidosauria; order Squamata; family Pseudoxenodontidae; genus Pseudoxenodon; species Pseudoxenodon macrops. The sequence goes on along the minus strand of JANHFT010004466.1, from coordinate 31,985 downwards.
CACATATTTCAGACAAAATTATTTGTATGATCTTGAATCCCTTGTTTTCATTTTACTTATTCAAGCAAGGTATTAGATGGCTATTCATTTTAACATAAAATAAATAAATATAATTGTATGATTGTATAATTACAGCAATTAATGTGATAAAAATATTTTTTAAAAATTCAGTGAAATACTATAAAATTATAGATACTTGCCTTATTATTCTGTACATCTGGATGGGGTGGAGAGTCAAGAGAAATAATAGCATGTAGTATATCATGTGTAAGGTTACTTAAATGCAATAATGGGTTGGCCACCACCGTTTTGGCACTTGCAGTACAGGCAAAAAGAAGAGGTATTGTGCTCTGCTCAGATACAATATTGCTATATGATTGCTTCGAAAATTCCTGTATAAATAAGATGAAAAATAAAGTGTATAATTTGACTTTCAAATTTCCTACAAAGATGAATTTTCTTCTATACCCACACATACATATTGACACACAATTTTAATTAGAATTATTCTTCCTTCTCACCCAAAAATGCCGCTAAAGGTGGACAAAAACAAGGAATCCAGATTATTATTATTTTTAGATGGAAAAATGTTTCTTTAGGTTGCAATAAAGTCTAGGAACAGTAGGATTGGCCCAGTGACTAATAGGCAGCATAACTTTGAATTTTGTCCCAGGTTTCAATCTATAGCTGCTCTACTAAGCTTATTTTTTCAAACTTCCAGTTCAATTTTCATTTTCAGGAAACTGAAAGTTCAAATACTGGAAGCATGAACTTAGAAACTTTTTATTGAGAAAACATTATCTGGAATTTTCTTGATTTTTATGATTATAAAATTATAAATATATAGCTCAAAACAATCTAGCATTCTAGATGTAGGGCCAGAAATATTTGATCAAACTGGTACAAGCGCATAAACTAAAAATAGTTTGTTAGTAATTTATTTAATTATGTATTAATATTTAAGCAAAAGCCCAATCAATTAGGAAAAAAAAACCTATTTACCTGTTGAGATTCTTGCAGAAGCAAAATCAGTTCCATTCGTACAGATGCCAAGCCTCCACCATGAGACCCATGGAGGATGCAATAACTAAGAAACATTCGCAAAAGTGATTGGTATTTTATAAGCCAGTGTCTTCTTTGAATATTTTCCTTTAGTTGTATATCTGACATGTCTTCAGTTCTTTCATTTAAGGAATTTTCACCTATTACTGGGATAATTTCTCTCTGAGAATCATCTGCTTCGATATTATATTCACATGTCTTCTGAAGGGCTACCACCTCCCTTTCAAGCCAATTATACAGCTGGTATCTTAATTTTCCACCATCTACTTCATAGCCAGTGGATAATGTTCGAAGTTCCTCTGTAAGAATCTTCAGGCATGCCCTAAATTTCAGCTGAACACAAATAATGTCTTCTGATGAAGCTAAGGCATCATTTTCACCTCCTGAACTGTAGGTTTCAGTGCAGCTAGAACTCACTTCATTTGTTTTTTCAACTGTTATCTTCTGCAAAGGTTTCATTACAAGGCAAGAATCCTCACTTTCCTCATCTTTGTCACTGTCCCATTTTAATTCCAATGGGTCGCCTTGGAAGACTGCAGCTGGCTGACTCCAATCAAACAAAGCATCAGAATCTGAATGTTTGTCTGGTGAAGCATCTGATAATGGCCCTAAACCATTTAGCACTGGTTCTGACTTGTCAGTCCTGAAAAACTGGTCATCTTTCGATTCTACTGGCATTGGAGAAGAGGGTGAACATTCTTTACTAGTGTTTCTTAAACTAGATGTTCTTCTTAAACGCTTTGACTTTTTCACCACTTTAGGCATCTTCGATAATACTTCTAAAGCCAACATGGGGCAGCCGGACTTCAAATGAGTATACGCTGCAGTAAAGAATAATTTTCTTTCTTCTAAATTGATTTCATCTGCCAGCCCATTTTCTCCTGTTACACATATCTTTGTGGAAGATAAATCAGAAGACCCAAAATGGCGTCTCAGCAAGAGAGGATGCGTCCTTAGATAATTATAAAAATTAAATACCGAAGGGCTGCAGTTTGATAAGCTTCCTTCATCTAGAAAGATAGCACATGAAAAAATAATGAAGAATGTATTTTCTAAAAGAAATAATTCAGATATTGTCTTGATATCAATATTATGACACATTTATATCCTAAGGAAACAGATACCCCTTGTATTTTAGGAACACAAAAAAAAGTCTAATTGTTGATCGTCTTGTTCAATATGTCTACTTCTTAACATGGCAAAATGATTTATCATGACATGTTTAAGCCTTTTCCCTCTATCACATAAGTTTTATTACGTCACAGTATAGTTCCTTAATATTCACTGTTGTAATAATCATAGAAAGCTTCCTTAACATTCACTGTTGTAATAATCATAGAAAGCTTCAAGATGATGCTTTGGGAGAACATTGTGACATAGTAAAAACAAATCAGCACCTACAGTGTTTTGTGCTTCTAGTAGTATGCTTCATTTAGATAACACTTGATGATTTCAAAATCACTGTTAGATGGTTTGGAGGCCACAGTTCTTCGCCATTCATGAGAACCACCCAGGACAATATGTAGAATATTACTTACTACCAGAAGAGTTTGTTTAATAATTTAAGGCTAAATATAACATGCACACATTCCGAAGGTAGATCTAAATTGTCTCAGCTTACCTTCATCATTCAAAGTGGGATGGCATAAAAGAGTATCAAGAGCATGACCATACTCTTCCAAAATCCAGTAAGCCATACTTCGGAGAAAAGGATCAAAATGTGGTTTTGATGGACTTTCAGTGGAATGAGGCTTACTTCCCAGAATTCTCTTCTGAAGAATTGATTTGTAAGTACCAGATGTTTCAAATTCTGATTCATACAGTCGTGCAATTACAAGAGCTAGTTGAATGTCATTTAATTTCTCTAGGCAGACCTAATTAAAATAAACAAAGGAGTGATTAAAAAAAAAAAGTTCCAATCAGAAATAAGAAACATAGGCCTATTTTAGTCCAGGTTTATGTATGCAGCCATCCAGATACCTCTGGAGCAACGGTCATCAACTGGTGGTCCATGAACCACTGGTGGTCCACAAGAAAATTTTGGTGGTCCACAGAAAAATTATTTGCATTTGTTATATTGCACTAAATAAGGGGTCCTCAAACTATGGGCCCTTGGACAGATACGTGCAATGAACGCTTGTGTTGCTGCAGAAAGTCTTCCCCTTCGGGATCTTTTTGTATGGGTTACGAGGGAGGCAGAAATTCTGACTTGGGATCTGCTTCAGCCTCCTGGTGTGGGACTTTGGGCGAAGGCTGGAGGGAAGTGCCGCTGGTGGCAAAGAGCTGGAGGGCCTCATTCCAGTGGGACTGCATTATGGCCTGGAACTGGCTGACCATCTCAGCCCTCTGAGCCTCCAGGCGCCGGTACCTGGCCTTGCACTCCCGCAGGTCTTCCCTCTGCTTGGAAAGCC
>JANHFT010004466.1:14164-24616 GCA_032467955.1 Pseudoxenodon macrops | reverse complement strand
TTACTCTATCCCTTTTTATAAAAAATACAGCCAGATACATTTATGTCAATAAGTTCAAGTGTAAAATTAAGTTTTGTTCAAGGTAAAGTTTTTGTCACATTGATTGCTTTAAAATAATCAACAGATGTAAAACAGTCAGACAAAAAGAGACTACTGCTGTTATCTGAAGTGATATGATTATATGAAAATTATAATATGTGAATACAGAAGATGAACTACATATAAGCCAATAGTAACAAAGGTAGAAAAATTGCTCATGGGAAGCTTTTTCATGGCAGTATTCTTTTTCAATCTTCTTTCTAATCCATTTTTAAAAAATGTGCTGATTTAAAAAAATCTGAAAAATATATCATGCACTCTATTATCTGAATGAAACTTATAGCAAGATACAAGCTAGTTTGTTATAAACCGCCTTTACCTTCTCAATGCATCTGCGCAAATTATGGGTATTTCGAACCCACCATCCTATTCCCATAGCTCTAAGCTCTGACCATGTTGGATCACCTTTCTGTACTGCAGGAAGCATGTTTAGAAGTTCTTCTTCTGCAATAGAGTGAAATGCCCAGGCAAAATGACTCGAAGACAAACCTGAAATAGTCACAAGTAATTAATTTATAATTATTTCATTTACTTTATAATTGATAATTGATAATTATATTACCTTAAAATATTTAGTGATTCTTTTTTTGATACTTTTTTTTAAAGTTGGTAACATGAAGTAACATACAAAAAATCATGTTGTCATAATTTGTGTGTGCAATTAATGACTTGCAAATAGATACACTTAAAAAGTTATAAAACACAAAATATTAAGCCTGTATGCCACAAATAAAACAAAAACTTAGATCCCCGTACTTAACTGTTTAAAAATACATCTATACCCACAGAGACTTGAGACTATCCTAGAGCCAAAAAGAGTTAGAAAAACCTGTAGTATTTAAATGTTCAGTGCATCTCTTGATTATCAGCACTATGCCAAAGTTTCTCCATCTCCAAAGCTCACATTTCCTCAGAAACAATCCTAGTTATATCTAAAATATTGTTGTTTGGCACTAGTATCTTACAGAGTAAAGAAAATATTTTACCTTGATATAATAGCTGAGCTCGGTGAGCAGGTGGCAGAGAAGTTGTCATAAAAGTGTGAAGACGAACTGCCAAAAGAAACTTCAAACCACATTCGTCAAGTGTTTCTCCTCCTATGAATAAATATTTATTCTATAAAATGAATCTCTTTAAACAAAACTCTGATTATTTGCCACATTTTCCATTATTTATATATATTTAAGTCTTACTTGTTAGGCATAGTTTCACAATATAGGGACCTGGTAAGAAATTTAGGTACTACAATGGATTTTAAAGTAATCAAGAATTAATTAACATATTAAGTAACATAATTATAGCAGACAAATAGAGCCCTACAATATTTATTTTTTATTTGCGATCAATATTACTAAGTTCAGAAGAAAATGTTGCTGGGAAGCTTTCTCCATAACTATATGGTAATTTTCTAGTCCATATAGAAAAAGAGGTAATTCTTCTACCTTTCAAACTTTAAATTTTTGCCTTTAAGCAAAATGTTTCTATTTGTACATTGGGCAAAATACTTTCCTAGGACGTAGCAACTTAATGCTAAAAAATAACAGTAACTATGAAACATAGACAGAAAAAGAATTTAGAGAATCATATTTAGTGTATTTTAAATAAGTATAGTATTAATTTTCCTTCGGTACTTCCCAACTCAAACTACTTTATTTATTTATGGAATTTCTACCCCCACCCATCTCAACCAGTGACTTTGGGTAGTTTACAGTTCTAATTAGCAAATTTAGTCTGTTGTGTATCATTAAATTTCATATAAGCCAGTAGCCTTCATAATTAATTGATGTATTCTGTATTAACAGTGGCATCTAATAATGTTTAGAAGTGTTTGCAATTGATTGCTTGATTAATTAATTCAGTTAAGTAAGTATAGGCAGGACTGTTAAAAAGAAAACCTGGATTAGTCATTACAAAACTTACCTTTGCTTCTGTCTCTGCTTTCTCCTATATCAGTACTGGTAATGGCAATTGTATCAGCTAATGCCATCAATAGCATCTGTTCCATCCTGGTAAGTCCTGGCAAGCTAGAATGAAGCAAGTGACGAGAAAGAACTTGGGCATGCTCTTGTCCAAAGTAAGTTGGATTATACTGAGAAAGATCAATAACTTTTGGCTTTTTGTCATCTTCATCTACTTCAATTGTAGTCAGTTCATCTGTATACAGGCTGGAATTTTGAAATAGATCCTCATAATTTTCATCAGTCACATGTTTGTTAAGGTTCTTTGGAGTATTTGACTTTTCAGTACAAGCATAGGAACATTCTTCATCAGCAGCAAGCAATGCATACAAAGGAAGCGGTGGAACAGAATCTATTTCTGTATAGTCTGTTATTACACATCTGTTAAATGTCATAGGGTCTCTTGTACTACTCCCACTAGCACAGATTGAGAGAGAGCGATACCTTTTTTCATGGCACGGGTCACTTAAGGCAATAACTTCTCCAGCAATGGATTTGACTAGATGAGATAAAATGGCCTTTGTTCTACGTACTTTCCCTAGATCCATGAGTTCCAAAAGTTGCACAGGATGATACTGAGGTAAAGTAGGACATAATGAATGAGCTGCTTCAAAAAGACCAGAATCTTCCATCTCCAGTGACAGATCAAATACAGTTCGTTTCCCACCAAGTTTTTGAGCAAAGCTAGCCATGGACCGAGTTAATGTTCGCTTTGGCGGGGGTACACCAGTCGACTGGCTTTGTTTAACTAAACTTGTTATAGATGGTGTACTGCCACTGTAGGAGTCTGCAGTAATGGGATCTTGCTTTGAAAATGGCTGCCATTGAGAATAAACATGCATTTCACAATCCATCCCAACCACAAGGATGCCATCACGAACCCAAGACAAAGAAACTGGTAAAGGAGGTGACCCTTCTACTGATGAGACCAAATCCACACATCGTAACAGTATAAATCTAGATGTACAAGAGGTTTTACCATTTTCCCATACTGGCAGTACAAGCATTTCCTTAGCACTTTGTTCCTGTATTTTCCCAGCCAACTGACCAAACATATAAAGCTTTGAACCAATGCCTACTGTTAATATATGAGAGCCATCTTCCCTAGACATCCAGTCTAAATGAACCAAATGCTTTGTTCTGAATGTTAAGTTCTTATTTCCTACTGCCACTGAACTACTATTGACACTCAGAGAATCCAGTGTTAGGTTTAGTTCATCTAAATGAAGTGTTTGTTCCAAGTTCCAACAAGAGCCTCCTGTAGATTCACATTCAAAAATGCCGACATTCACAAAAAAATCTTGAGAATTACTGTTTTGGGATGGTGTTCGCTTGTATGCCACAGCTAAACGATTTGTATGAGCGCAGCTAATTTCAAGAGATAAACCAGACACTTCAAGGGCACTGCTACTAAGATGTCCATCTTCAATAAGCAATGGCCATTCTTCCCATACATACGTACCACTGTTCTTAGTATTCTCTGGTTTGGATAATACATCTGTTTCTTGTGCCATTCTACACCTCCAAAACCTAACTTTCCCATCTGAGCAAAGTGTTGCAAGAAGATAAGGAGCTTGTCGGACTGGATAAATTGAAGAAGAACTTAAGTGACCTAAGATTAAAAAACAAAAATCCTTAGAATACTAACCAGAGAAAAAAATTAGTTGAACATGAAAATTTCAAGCATTTTTTTCAGAACGTAAGAGCAAAGTTTAGTGCTCTACAGTTTATAAAACCAAGTTTACTGTAACTTTTATGGTAGTTTAATAGCTGTTTTATATCAATTTTCTTTAAATATTAGGCTTCCAAATTACCATTAAGATGTAATAAAAATTCTGAAGAAAAGTTAGATGAAAGTCAGTTAATACATAATTTCCTCCTACCCTATTTGTTTTTTAATTTACAAACCTGCTGATGGTTTAATGCTTACTATCTCCACTCCTTCTGGTAAATTCAGTTCTCGACTATAGACAATTTCTGAAGAAAGAACTAATTGGCTGGTACTCTGAAGATTATCTCTGCAAACTTGGTATTTCTTTGTAAAGGAACTGTGAAGCTTTTCTTGGTCCGGAGAAGAAGAATGCAGTTGGTCTTGAGATGCTGTTTCAGATGCCTTAGGAGCTATTTTTTCATCTACAAAAATTGGGATATTTTATTTAATGTTTATTTAAAATACAATCTGTTCTATGAAATTTCAAGATATTCTGAAATTAAATTCTATGTTTATATCAACATATTTATTTTTGTACAAATCACTAGATATCAACAGCATCAGAGGCTGAGCCAGTTGCTTAAAAAATATTTCACACGCAAAATATTTTTCAGGACATATTGACCTTTATCTGGACCATGACACCTCATTTAGCATTAATTATTTTCTATCCAACACAATATTCCATGCTGTAGGCATTATGGACTGGATCTAGTGACTCTATCGAACTCTTTCACCAGTTCTTGAATTACAACTATAAACATTAAACATGCTGACACTGAATGTAGCCCATTAAGCTTAGCATTTAGTTCATGCCCTTCATTAATATTCAGGTTCAACCAGAATAATTTTGACTGCAATGACAAAGTGAAATTACTACCTTATTACTACCTCTTTCTATATGGAAGTTCCATTGACACTTTTGGATTCTACATGCTTGTAATGTCCTTCTACTTTCTAATTCTTATGGATTAGTGCACCACCAAAAAGCTAGTGTATACATTGTCTATTTAGTCTTAGACACACAAAACAGTTTTGAAATATTATTTTACTTTAATAATAATTTGCCTGTGCCTTTAGTCAAAATATGTAAAGATTATGAGACAATGACAAAGAACAGGTAAAAACCATACTTATGTGTATTTGAAAAAGAATTCAGAGATTATAGAACACAGAACTGAGAAATTCAATAATAAATATTTAATGAATTTATCCTGCAATTATCAAATTAATATATTATTCAAGAAACATATTATATACATTATTACATATATTGTCAAATATTTAGAACATACCCACAGATACTGGTAGGGATTTCAAATGTAATTTCCACATATGTAACAGTGAGCAGTTTTGAGTATATTCAATTACAATTAAATAGAATTTTTCAGAAAATCCATTTTCTTGATATCCTGCAAAAAGGAAAAAGGTTTTCAGTAAAACACAGCAATTAAGAACATCTCCAGCTATTTATTATTGTTCCTTTGTATATTTAGCTAGGTCTTGGAAATTGATTTTTAAAGAAGCTACAGTACTCTACAGTTTATAATTCAAAAGCCTTATTGGAACTAATGGTGCAATTACAGTGATCTAAAGGTATCAATGGGACTTAGTGTTCTTGATCAGATTAGATTAAATTTATCAGATTAACTTTATTAAACAGATTAACTTCATTAAACATCAGAACGGCTCACAGATGGTTCACATTATGGTATGTTCTATGCATGGACTACTTTTAAGAGTTTTGAAATGTTATGTTTAGTTTAGTCCAGAAGTCAATACAATTTGAGAAAGGAACTGCTGTAGCTGTTGGGCCAATTTTAAAACCACTATCAGTGGCAACCTACAGCACAGGGTATTACTATATTTACATTTAGAGGAAAATCAGTTGTTTGTTCTTATTTATACTTCTTGGCTTTGACTAATGTATAGCATATGTAAGGGGGAGGAGGTGATAAAATGACACTACTATTTCAGATTATAGACAAAATGCAACTTCTGAAGTTTCCCTCATAATAAATTCTTCATAAACATAAAACTAATGTAGCATGACACCAACTAAAAATGGATATTTGTCCTAGAAAGACAACTTTGTCTTCCCATGGAAATTCTTTTCTTTTAAACTCAAGGATTTTTTAAACAATGACATATTTAATTTGTAATCAGAAGTCATACAATCCTCTCTGCAATTCATTCAGCCTTATTCTTCTATTTGGTTAGGCTCAGCCCTATGCATCTTTCTTTCTTGTTGATAATTATTACAGTTTTACATACAATTAACATATTAAATTTGGTAATATTTGCCTAGCATGATTATCTTTCTATGCAGTTTGAATAAAAATGAACTTAGGAGACAGGAAATCTTTGGCAGATATTTATTATCATTAAATTTCTATCTTTCTGTTTCCACAGTGCACAAGAGAAATTGCAAGTTATAAACTCTAAAATAGAAACAAAACAATTAAATTCAGGCATAAAATTGTATATATCAGCACCTTCCCATGTCAAAGAACAGGTAAAACTAAGTCTTATTTGTATCTAAATTATTAATATTTTAGTGTAGAAAAGAAGTGTCAGTATCTGATTATAAAATATATTAACTGTTTTACTACAAACATAATGCTACAAGCAAAAGTGCTTATTACACAATAAATTTTACTTAAGATTTAAAGTGTGTATGATTTACCAGGATCAAGTAGTATTGACTCTTTTTCTGAGAATCTATTCTCAAGATTATTCATAATGAAATCTTCTTGAAAAACATGAAGTAGCTGCATTTTTTCACCATGCTAAATTAAAAAGACACATTTTAAATATAATAAACAGAGTGGCAACAATATAAATACAATAAAAATAAATAAATTAATTTATGATATAAAATATTAAATACTTGGCTAACAATAAATACTTGGCTATCATTGTTTTTTGCTGTCTTTTATTTGTCAATATTTTACTGAAGAATTTCAAATAAAGCATAATGACATAAAATAATAGTAAATCTTACCAGCTCTGTAATAGAATTCAGTTCTACAATGCAACCAGGTCTAGCTGTAGATTGCTGACTTACGATGTTAAAAAATTTGCCAACGTATTTCTGTAGTAAGTAACAAAAGCCAGTAATTAACTGTCATATAATTATAATATTAATTTCATTAATTTCTTCATTTTGATCTAGCTACAATTAGCTATACTATATTAATAGAAACTACTTTTTGTACCAACAACATAGTAATTCCTTAGAGCCACAAAAGTAACTTTCATGATGTATTTGCTTCTTGTTTTGTTTTGTGTAAGCAATGCTTCATGAATCAAAATGGATAATTTGCGTATCATGGAATATTTAATCAACTAATTAAATATAGATTAAGTAAAATTACATTTTACCTTATAAAAAACAAGGACAAACCATATTTTCCACCATTTTTTACTTGAATATAATCAGAAAGGTATAAAATCTTATTTATTTATTTATTTATATACATTTATAGTCACTCAACTCCAATGTATTCTAATAGTCATTGAGGTACTGCTGGATATTCCAGTCTTCTCTACTGTATTTTGTTTTCATGTTACTTTTTAAAATTTGTGCCCAGAATCGAGCAGCAGCAAAATTGAAAATATAAAATAGGACAATGTTCATGAATTTTAATTCCTAAAAAATTACCTCCTTCAAGAGCCTTTTGTCCAGAGATAGTGTTAAAAAGAGAGAGAAGTGTAGAGAGAAGAGAAAAAAAGCAAACTTTCAAAGCAGATTTTTATCAAGTAGCCTTCAATGAGAATGTGTAGTATCTTTAAGCTGGTGAGTATAGTAGGAGTATAACAGTGATTTTACAAAATAGATACCAGTACTAATATGACCAAATCAGAAAGTATGCATTCAGTGGAAGGCAAACTGCTTACATTGCAATAATTTAATAAAACTTTATGGAGTTATTTTGGGAAGGGAGGTAGATACATAACCTTCAAAACCTTGGCTCCAGTCATTCATGGAGCAAATAATGTTTTAAAATGGCAATGAGACCCATGTGGCCCCACTTGATTCTTGTAAGTAAAGATGATATTAGTTGTTGATAACAGCTTCCTTTTGTATTTGTTCCTTTTTTGTATTATGAGAAAAAAAATCAAGTTAATTAACAACCTGGTAGATACCAAGAGTATCAGGTCATCTTTCCTTCTCTCCTTCCTCCTCTTTTTGAGGGTAAAAAGGTGCGTCTTATACTCCAAAAAATACGGTAGTTCAGCAGTAATACAGTATGATTAAGATGCATAAAATAATACTGTGTTTCTCCGAAAATAAGACAGGGTCTTATTTTTTTTTGACTCCCAAAATAAGCGCTTGGCCTTCTTTTTGGGGAAGTCTTATTATTTTTGAGGTGCAGGAGGTGGGGAGCATGGTCACCTCATGGCTGCTGCTGTGTTTTGGGGAGAACTTATTTTCAGGGATGACTTATTTTAGCGCATGTGCTCAAAAGCCTGATTGGGTTTATTATCCAAGGAGGTCTTATTTTCAGAGAAACAGGGTATAATGTAACATTGCCCAAGTCTCCATTTATTTAAACCAATCCTACTCAAGAAAAAGATTTGTTAGTTTCTTCAGAGATTTTATGATCCTGAGATTAGAAAATATTTCTCATAAATCAAAATTAATCTTCTGGTTAAATGAACAGGTAAACTAAATTTAACTGACAACTCTACAATTCTAGTTGAGCTTTAACTTACAGAAATTCCTGGATTTGACAGTTCACAGAGTAGCTTTTTGGCATCTATTATAGCTTGATAGAGTCTCAAATGTTGTCCATCACTCGCAACAAAGCAAGCACTTGGTGAATTACAGTACGCACCTAAAGACAATTAGAAAAATATAAATCTTAACAAAAAGAATTCCAATGTCTATGCTTTTTTTTAGATATGAAGAGCTTAATAAAGGCTATGTGGTTGTACATATCTGAACATGCTTCAGAGAGGCAGTTTAAAGGAGTTGCTGACAAGTATTGTGTGAGAATCCCCAAGAATTTCTGTAAATGTTTGACAATCATAGTATATTTTCTATAATATATACCAATTTTAGTATAAGGAAGAAAATGTACCTAAGCAATAACTAGGTATGAGGCAAGGCAACCATGCCACATTTGAAAAAGCAGATACGTGAAGAGAATTTATTCTTGCAAGCTCAGAAACTCCACCAGAAAAAGACAGTGGGCCAACTGGATCAACTCTCCAGAGGATAAGTTCACTGTAAACAGCTGTAAGATCCTGAGACGTGCAGGCAGAACTTTTATTTTGATGTTCTGGAGATGCCTCTTCTGTGCTATCAAGAACTGGTATCCTCACTGCATTGTGATGAGAGGTTGTGAGTAGCAATGGAAGTACTGAATGGCAAGCCAAGTCATTAAGGTGGAAACGATGTCCACAGTATCGTGATTTGTGGCAAATACTGAGAACATTTGAAAAAGCAGATTCCTCTGCAAAGCTGACTAGCCATTGGTTTAGAGATCCATCTGCATGCTTGGAAATCATCATAACATTTGGGGTGAAGATGCTTAGTTTTACATTGCTGGGTGATTTGCTATGACCTGAAGAAATTAACATAGAGCAGGAACGACCAAGGCCAGATGGTTTTTGTTTGCCTTGCTGAAGAGCAAGGTCAACATTTTTTGTACAAGCATACATCACTATACTTCTGCAAAGTGAATTTGCATCACCAGTAGGAAAAGCAACAGGAATCCTTGAAACAAACGAAACCTAAAAAGGAAAGAGAGAAAAAGTTCAGAATCAAATCAAGCTTCCAAAATAATTACATTTTTAAATACATAAAACCTGGAAATTTGTAGTACCTGTACTTGACGAAACATGCCTGGTTGGTATTCATCCAGCCAATCAACATGCCATACGAGCAATGATCCATCCATAGGATGAATACTAAATAGCATGTCTGCATTTTTATTCCATTCAGCTAGTTGTATTTCAATTTCATGATCAATAACAGCTGAAGACAAGGGAATGGAGCTGGAATTTAAACCAGGTTTTTCACCAGGAAATTCTTTCTGTTCTTGATTTCTTTTCTGTTCTTCTCTACTGTCATCAGTTTCTAGTAAAATTTTATAAAAAAGTGAAGAGATCTATATATAAAAACATACTTAAATTCTGGGTAAAAGAGGTTTTTTGAGCTTCTTTGAAACAATCCTAGTGAAAGACAGGTCCATAGTTATATACAGTACAGGATTAAGACACTCTTCCTGAAATAACTATATAATTTAAAATGTTACATTTCATTTCCTGAAATCTTTTGTTAGGCTAGTATTTGTTTGCACAAAGAGCCATGCTGTATAGGAATTCGTCTTCTATTGAATATTTATTCATAATTGCACTCATTAAGAATTTCCACCTCTTCTAAGAACTATCTCATTTTTTTTACTATATGTCCAGAATCTTAACATTTTCATAAGAATCAAAAATTTTCTTTTGGCCACCATTACTTAACACAGGAAAAAATTATTATAATTTTTGGACCTTAAAAATATACCAACTTATTCTATTTATATTTTTACCTTTCTGTTACATCTCGCTTGTTACTGACCATAATAAAATTCAATTGACACTCACTCAGTACTTTAGTAAATCAGTATGTTAGTATTTTATTCATGAAGTATTTTTATAATTTAATCCAAGGATCTCCAAATTTGG
>JANHFT010004465.1:76294-93088 GCA_032467955.1 Pseudoxenodon macrops | reverse complement strand
TGAACGGACCACGGGGAGACTCCTGGGTGGGGAGGGCCAGGGGGAGGGGAGGGATAGACATGGCCACCCAGGGGTGGCATTTGGGGGGTTTGCCGAACTCCGGCAATCCTTGGCTAGAGGATCGCTCGAACCCTGCCGAACCCCCAGGAGCCAATCCATGCATAGAATACTCCCATTGATTATATCTTTAAATATGTAGGAATTACTTTTTCCTTATGTAGTAGAGAAACTATTTGAGAAGAAAAGTCATGTTTTCTTGTTTTATTGGATGTAGTTTTTGCAGCAGTCAATCGGGTCCTATTCTATTTTGTTTGTCTTTTAGAATTTGTATCTTTGTCTATTTTTTCATTCAGCAGAAAAGTCCATGGAAGGCATGGATAAGAACAAAACAGAATACATTTAGAAACTAAATTTTCAAGTTATTGACAGTCAGTGTCAGCATCATCTCCTGATCTATTCTACACCTTGGGGAAAATCTCTGAAACATTTGCAACACATTCATTTTTGAAGTTCCTGAGTTGGGCTGGGCAGCCTACTGGCTGTGAGTCCCAGCACATCAATTACAGCAGCTTTCCCCAATCTTTTTACCCTGGAGGGAAGCCTTGAAAATAATGCATAAAATTATTAAATCTACAGGTCACTGTATGTTATTGTATTCATTAAGTTGTAGATTATCCAATAATAACTGTCAGTGCTCTTTTGAATAGAGTTTTTTTGTTTGTTTGGATCTTTTATTTTGGCCAACTTACTAGCCTATTCTTTTTTGTTTGGTGTCCCTTCCCCCACAAAGGATATGAACTCCCTCAATTCCAAAAATGATGGTTCCTCCCCCCCCATCCAATCCCCATCTCTTCAAGAACCCATGTTGGGAAAAGCTGGTTTAGAACAACCCACCTTATGCAACCTTAGTAACAATTTCAGCTGAGTCAAACAAAACGCTGTGCAAATCTGAGCTCCTGCCCGTTATATTTTCTTGGCTAAAAGCGGTGGATGATGTAGTGCTTTTTTGAAAATCAAAAAGAACATTTTTAAACGGCAACGTCCAGTTAAATTCTCCTGTGTGCAGTTACCTAATAGATATGAATGCATTGTCCAGAAAAATAACGTGTGCTAAAAAATAATCAAAAAGGCAGTGTTTTTGTTTCTGAAAATGCAGTGTTTTTGTTTCGTGGCTTCTTCATTATCATTTTAAGGCATCTGTACAATTTTTTTTGAACTATATGCCATGAAGGGGGTGGGGTGGGGAGATTGGTGATAGTTATGAAACTTTTTTACCCTCAGACTTCTGGTTTGGTTCTAGAGCAGGCTAGCTGCTCTATTAATGAGAGAAGCACTTAAGAAATATCCCTGGGAGCAACAATTATCTTACAAATGAGAAAGCCTGTTTTAACAAATCATCTTTGTGACTAAATATGGGTGATCTGCTCCCACAGGAATTTTTTTAGGTGTGCCCTGAAGCTGCTTACCAGAGTTCTTGTGGGAGCTTTTTGAGAAGTCTAGAGTCTTTGGAGGATGGTTAAGAGAGATCACCGCAGGCTTTTTGGAGCTGGGACAGAAGATACCATCATTGGTTCTAACTCTTAAACAGAAGAGTTGACATTCAGCCCAGTAAAGTCATGGATTGTCAAACTTAATGACCTTGCACAAACAATATGTTTGTACAATAAATAAAAAAAAACACCTCCAGTTGATGTGTAGAAAGAGCAGGTGGAGCGTTGGCTCCTCTGGGGGAAGACTTCCATTTGCAGATCCACACAAGTTAAGAGAATGCTAGGTAAAGTGCTCGCAACACATTTGAAGGAAGCTGTGCCTTGGATGAAGAAATCATTCGTCAGAGAGTTAAAGTAGTTGCACCTTTTGCGACAGTCACATGATTGCTTTTCCAAGCTCCCCTGGTGGTTTGCCATCTGTGTGTAAACCCAGAGAGCATTTCAGCTGGGACCACCAATTATAGTGAAGTGTTTCCATACCAAATGTACACACAGCTAAAGATGGCTCTTAGAGACATCGAATGAAGATATGCCTGCCTTAATGCTTTGAGGAGTGTGCTTCAGTCATACCAAAATACTTTGCCGAGAACTGCTAAAAAATATTCAAAAAGGCAGTGGTTTTTGTTTCTGAAAATGCAGTGTTTTTGTTTCGTGGCTTCTTCATACTCATTTTAAGGCATCTGTACAATTTTTTTTGAACTATATAAGTGTAATCACCAGTATTTTTTTCTTTTGGTGTGTGGGTTTTTTCTTCTTCTACAAAATAGTACCTATTCTTCAGCTACACTGCTACTTTTTAATAGGTAGAAGTCAGAAAGAAGAATAGCTCGTTAGGACTGCAGGGAACACCAGATTGGTTCATCCATTCAAGAGCAATGAATCAGTGGAACGACTTGCCTCCAGAAGCTGCGGTTGTTCCAACACTGAAGGTTTTTAAAAAGACTGGACAATTGGTATAGGGTTTCCTACTTGAGCAGGGGGTTGGGCTAAAAGACCTCTAAGGTCCCTTCCAACTCTGTTATTCTGTTAAATTCAAATCTTTGGTTAATATTTGAGATGTTAATTGGCTTAACCATTGCGGAATTGCCACAAAATAACTTAAATTGGTAATATATTCATAATAAGAAATATCTTATTTAGTTTCAGGTTAAATGGAATGAATTGGAGGACTGTCCAATCCCTAACGCCTTAAAAGATGGGAGTATATTTTCCTCTTTAAAAGATTTGAAACCTGTCCTTGTCTTCTGGAAAGCTCGGGAGTGAGATTTTCTCTAAAGATCCCATTCAGTGTTGCTGAAAGAGTTTTACAAGTATCTCTGGAATATGGTCCCAGACGTTTGAAAAGATCTTGGCAGGGACAAGGGTGGTCTATAGCTTCTCCTCAGGCTTTCAACTGATTGCCTCCTTGTTGGTTTCACTTTTGGAAGCAATTTTCAAAATAGCTTCTTTTCAGTTGCTATGGAGAAGTTTCCTTCTTTCTTTCTTTTTTTTAAGAACGCTCTTGCTGTTTCTCATCAAGTTAAGAATGTTCAAATATTGGATAGCTTTTTAAAACAGATTTTTGAATGTCATCCATGAGAGTGAGTGAGTGTCACCCATAAAGTGAGTAAACTGATGCATAAAATGAGGAGAGTATAGCACGTGCAGTTGTACAGGATGTCAAAGCTATATATTCATCATCTATTGTGTTTTTTTTAAACTAGGTGACTTTAGAAAAAGTGCTGGGAATCACTGTCTCTGGAGGCAGAGGATTGGCCTGTGATCCTAAGAATGGTCTCATTGCTTATCCAGCTGGGTAAGTTGTTAAAGGCACTCTTTAAATGACTGCAAGACTGCTTAGAGATAAAGTCTGCCAAACATGTAGTAGAGTGAGACTTTTGGAAATGTTCTTCTAAATTCATTCCAATGATGATGCATAAGCAATGTTAATGTAAATTGTTGCTAGAGGGAATAAAACTCTTATATTCTTCATCTGTCATCACTAATGAAATCTTTTTTTTGTCATTTTTCTGAGTTTTCTTTTTTAAAAGGAAAAGAGGTATATTAAACCTGGTAAGGTTTACTGCACTGATGATCTTTCTTTGGTAGCACAGTGGTTAGAAGGCAATATTGCAAGCAAACTTTGCCTTCAGCCTGGAGTTCAATCTGGACCGGGCTCAAGGTTGACTCAGTCTTCCATCCTTCCGAGGTCAGTAAAATGAGAACCCAGATTGTTGTGGGCAATATGCTGAGTCGGTAAGCAACTCTTAAAGGTGGTATATGAGTCTAAGTGCTATTATTATTGCATTGCTATTTTTGAGGTTCCTCTTGTTTTCTGCTAAGGATGTATTTTTTTTGTTAACTAGAAGGTTAAACAAAAGTCAGAAAAATGTGAATCTGAATTCCTCATGAACCTGGAGTTGCCCTTTTAGAATGGGAAATAGCTGTGTGATATGAGGATTTATGAGCCAGAGCTCCTCTTGCATGAATAGTTGTTCTGTGTTGTAATATTAGTCCTGGGATTAGATTGTTCTTCCCAGTATTTCTTATATGGGACATAATAATTACCTAATGGGTGGATAAATTCAATGAGTGGAACCCTTCCATCATATTCTGGAAGCAAGTGTTAGTAGGCAAATGTGCTTTGTATTTTCCTGGAACTCAATGAAGATGCTTCAAATGGTGACTAATCACCACTGGATTTGACATAATTTTCAGTTAGGTTTTATACATGTATTCACAGAGATCAAAACAATTGTTTGAAACAATGGATTCAGATGATTAGCTCCAATGTTCTTGGACCATGCCATCCTTGTCCTCGGCCCCATTTTCTTTTTGTGATGGCAGAAGATTCCCCCAGACCCAATCCTGAAAGTGGAAATTCAGCAGCACAGTTTTTAATCTAATCTATTTTTCCCCCAAAGAAAGAAAGCCAGTGCAATTGCCAAGTTTAATATATCTTTTTTCCTTTAAAAAAAGAAATACAATAAATAGGACAAAAAAGCCTCATATTTTGGTTTCAGTATCTTTGGTGATGTTACTGCTATGTTCTCGATTGCCTACTAGCCCAATCTTAGTGCTGTAGCTATTGCTCTGATTTTACTAATAATACGGATAGCGTCGTTCCACTGGAAAATAAATAAATAATAATTTCCACTCCCCACCTCAGCAAAAGATGGCTGAATGCTGTTTTGGAAAGACAGACTTAGTAAAGGAGCCCGTAGTCTTTTCTTGGAGTCAATCTCTCTTTCTTGCATGGGCCTAGCATACTGTGTCTCTCTCTGTGCAAACAGAGTGAAATGGCTAAGAGGAGCGAAGGGCGGAGGTCCAAATTAGGAACTGTAAGCAAGCATTTTGGAAAAGCTGACATGGGCCAGGCAGTCCTGCAATTTCAAACTGCAGCGATTGAGGAGTGCAATGAATATTTACCTTGTTTTAACATTTCACTTTGCTAATGTCACTGGGTGGTTCTAACGAATTTCAAACAACAAGAAAAGAAATCGAAGCCAGTCTTAGAAGGCTGTTGGTTTGGTCACAGTGAGTCTATTGAGGAGGGAAGAACTGCAATAATTATTTTCATTGCTGTGTTGTGTTATCCTTGAAAGCAACTTTTGTCACTGAGGTAGTATACAGTTTGCTCAGACTCTGATAAACTAGAAGAGATGTTTTCCTTCAGAAAAGAGGTTATAAAAACTGTAGGATGCATAATTGCAAATAAGAAAGGGGCTGATATTAAGATGGGAGGCCTGTATGGCGAAATCTGGATATACTTCTAAATGCTGGGTTAGCCAAGTAGTTGGGAATGATGAGAGTTGTATTAGTCCAATGAATATGGAGGAGGCATTGGATTGAGGAAGGCTGTTCATCCCAGGTTACTATAGGTTGAAGATCACATTTTACCTGCTGTGTTATTCTGTCACTTCTTAAAGTCTGGAGTGCCTCATCAAAATTTGAGATAGTATATAAGTCTTGAATTTTGGGATTTGGAGTCAATGGTGAAAGTTTAGACTTCTTGGCTGGTAAAAATGAAAAGAATTAGTTAGGTACAGATGGATATTTGCTGGGCAAATGGGCCAGAATCCTGCAGCAAAATTAAATCAAAGGAAGGGCTAAGTGACAACACAAATTCACAGACGTTGCCTGCAGAAGTTCCCTCCCTCCTCGCTACCTCCCAAAAAGAGCTGTGGAGATGATATTGACCGAAATATTCAGAAAATAAAAGGAGCAGAAGCATTCCTTGAGCCCTGGAAAGATCGTATTGGAAAGAAACTCAAGGTGGTTCCTCCTTAACTCAGTGGGTATAAGAGGGAGAGGAAATAAAATATCAGAAAACTGGCAAAATTCTGTTAATGCTACCTATCTCAGTCTTCTTGTAGAGTCTTGTTTCCTGAACTAGACCCAGCCTGAAAGGTTGACAAAAGAATGTTAAGAAACTAAGCATTGCTTTGAAGAGATGCTTAATGTCCCTTGCAGTTGATTTTTTGTGTGGTGGTAAGGTTGGGGTTATTATCTATTTATTAAATTTGTTTACCGCCCATCTCACCACAAGGCAACTCTGGGTGACTTACATGATCTTGGTTTTGCTGCAGAATGGTGGTTTTATGTAGCTGTCATGCTACATTCTCTGTGTTCTATAAGTAGCCACATATTGCTCTTTGCTGTTTGTCCAATGAAATGCTACAATGACACCTGGTATCCCCAGGTAGCCTCAGCAACCATGTCTTAAGGCCAGGAAGGCTGGGTTTTTTTAAACTACACGTATGATGGTTTTAGAACTCTACATTTCATTCTCCGTTTAAAAAATGCACTATGATTGTGTATACTTAATTGCACAATAACAGAGTTCAGAATGAAGTTCAAGAGAATGTTAATGAAAGTCAGTGAAAATGTAGAACGTGCATTTAATGGGCAGTGCAATCACTCAGTTATTATTGTAAGCTGTGGGAGAACAATGGTTGAATTGGATTCAAAGGACCACAAGTCTTTGGTAAGTGTGTGCCAGGCGTGGGAATAAGAGAAAAGTTAGAATTAGTTGTCTTTAACTGGGAGGGACACAATCTAGTTAATAGGATTACTTCCATGTATTTAATAAGCCTCAACTGTGGGCAAATGAAAATTTTAACTCAGTAGCAACTTTCAGAGGGGCTCTGAGAGCCACACCCAAAGCTTTGGAGGATTCGACCTCAGGGTTGCAGTTTGAAAGCAATAATGGTGTTTTTATTTTTTCCACCCAGATGAACTTGTTTGTCATGCCCAGAGTCTCTAAAAGCAGAAATCCTTTCTGTTTCCACTTGATGAGGAAATTATTTGAGAAGATGTTATCCAATGTACCATGCCAACTAAGGACATTTTAATGAAGCCAGAGAAACTGCAGGAATCTTTAGGACTCTTTGGCATTCCCAGAAAAAAATATAGGGAGCTGAGAAAAAGGAAATTTCTCTGAACTTTTCAGAAGAGTCTTGTATGTCTTGGTGACGAGCAGAAAAAAAAACTATTCTAATCTCCCATTACAATAATATTAAATTCTGCCTAACTGGTAATGCTAAAGTGTAAGCCTAACAAATACATAAATCAACTTTCTAAATTTGGATAAAGGGATCATCATGGTTCATAAATTTTGCAATGTGATTCGGCTAAATAGTTACTTGTCCATTATGGTGGGCTGTTTTATGTTGCTGGGGGTGGGGCATAGCCACTGCCAAGGCATAAAAAGACAAATAGTTTGCTGCCCTGGTTGAATTGCAGGGTCAGTTTGTTTCCTCATATTCACAAGGAATTTATACCTTCTTGGCAGGGTACAGAAACCTCCTTGGCACTGTTGTTACACTGACTATGGGATTTTCTTTCTGCAGCCTTCCTCTGCAGCGGTGAATAACATTTGCTGGATTGCTTGTTCTTGGAGTAATATGCATTTTGCTGACTGGAGCAGTGCACAGTATGCTTGACACCACATGGATGCCTTCCTTATGGTTCTTGCATATGTCTTAGTTCTGCTCTGTTCCACTCCAGATATCCCATTAGTTGACTCAACTTTTATTAAAAACTGCCAGTACAAGGCAGGCCTGAGATTCAACTCTCTTGCTATTTCAGCTCAGTGCCAAACTTTGTAAGAAGCATTATTTTTACAGCAGAGTTTTTGGGAAACCCACATTCATTTAGCTGTTAACATTGTTGGACCCTGGCAAGAATTAAAGGCTCAAATCTCACAGGAGGACCACATCAAAATCTTGTAATTTGCTTCTGAATGTCTTTTTAAATTTCCCTTTCTTTATCTGTTTGATAAATGCTAGTGTTAAATCCTATTTGGCATCTGCTGAATTGATTTGTTCCAAAACAGAAACCCCAATCCTAATAAATCTAACTTCGCAAGTTAGATTTCTCTTTCAGAATTCAAAAATTGCAAAATGCCTAACACCAGAGTGGGTTTCCAGATCCTGTAATGCTGGCTTGGAGAATGGCACTTTGCGTGGCATGTTCTCTCCGGACAGCCAGCCTGAGACTTGACTCAAGATTGAACCTGTAATTTAAATGCAATTTTAGTCCGCTGTAATTGGTGCATAGTGTAGCTCTTCCTCTGCTGAGTTAAAAGATTAGTGTTTTAAATGAACATCAGTGGGAGGAGGTATAGAAAGTTGGCAGAACAGATGAAAATCTCTAGTGCCCTTAGAATCTTTGTTGTTCTGATTGTGAAAGGGCTTGCCCTTTCTTTTGGTTGCCAGGTGATTACCTCACCTTCTTGCCTTTTCTTGTCTGTACCTAGAAAATTGTAATGAGGTCTAATGATGACACAGACCTCTAAACCCTTGCTGTGAATTCTCAAGATTCATATGACATGTCTTCATGAGATTCTAGTTTAATAATTTATCTCATGTTTGTATTCACTTTGTTATAAATCCTAATGTTTGTTTCTAAATTCAAAATGTGTTAAATGACCCAGGCAGAATCTGTGCATTTCAGCTTTAGGCAAGGATCACCGATCTGGACATGATTCCCTATCTTGTGTTTTAGTTGTCCATGACAGCAGCTGTAAAGCCTGAGACCACAGGGTTCACTTGTCCAAGAACCACGCGACATGCGCCATTCAATTGTAATTTCGCATTAATAGCATAAAAGTAATAAAAGCAGCTTGTACAGTGAAATTATTCCTTGGTTTTAAAAAATCCTCCCCCAGGGGGTTCGTTGTGATCCAAGAAGATATTGAGATGAGATGAACATTTTTCAACGTCTTGCTTCATAAGAGCTCTTGGCCGGTAGCGAGTGAACAATCCTGAAGATACTGGCCTCCTTAAACCACAAAAGCCAAATCTTCCTCCCATTCTGGTTTAAAGCTTCGTTTTTCTTTGTAATTGCTGCATTTCTTCTAACCTGATGTCATACATTTTGCAGGGTCCTCTGTGAATAGGAGGGCCTGCACAGATTCATCTGACAAGATCTCTATATGAGGCTCTATAAAGAACCACCAGGCCCTTTCGAAGTGGATAGAACAGATTACGCACAGACACGTCCACACGTCCACACATAACCCCCCCTCCCAAAAAATGCAAGAGCATCAGAAGGACCTAATGTCTACTGGGCGGCTGTGGGTCCTTGGAAGAGGACAGCACAAGCTGGCTATGCTTCCTTCTCAAGGCTTTGGTTTAGTCCTGTCTCTTTTTTTCCTTCCTTGGGTTGAATGAGCTCTTTTTTAGATGAACCTGTTCTCCTCTCCATCTCCTTGGTCCCTGTTAGGTTGTCTTTGCAGGCAGTAACTGTCTCCTTTTCCATGATATTACTTCTGCTTCTTCCACTGTCCTGCTTTTACTCCTTTTTTACTGCTTTTACTCCTTTTACTTTCTTACTACTTTAAGGTAGTCCTCAACTTTCAACAGATTATTTAGTGATCATTCAAAGTTACAATGGCACTGAAAAAAGTGACTTATGACCATTTTTCACACTTTCACACCGTTGCAGCATCCCCATGGTCATGTGATCAAAATTTGGACGCTTGTCAATTGATTCATATTTATGACAGTTGCAGTCACGTGATCCCCTTTTGCGACCTTCTGACAAGCAAAGCCAATGGGGGAACCAGACTCACTTAACAACCGTGTTATTTAGTTAATAACTGCAGTGATTCACTTAACAATTGTAGCAAGAAACATTGTAAAAAGTGGCAAATCTCATTTAACAAATATCTCACTTAGCAACATAAATTTTGGCCTCAATTGTGATCGTAAGTCGAGGACTACCTGTATTTTATATAATGTCATATCTCCTGGTTCCTTGATTTATTTATTTTACAAAATTTCTGCACCTTCTTCAAACAGTCAAGGGTGGAGCACAATATAAAGGCACTAAACATAAAACATTGATCCCATCACGACTAATGACTAATCCTAAGGTTCCTGATAAAGGACAAGGTTGCCAGTAATGCCTCCTTAGCCATGAAGTAAACCTATAATGGCAAAGGGTGCCCAGATACAGATTAACAGGCTTTGGAAGAGACCTTGTAGATCATCTAGTCCAACCCCCTACCCAAGCAGGAGACCCTACACCATTTCTGACAAATGGCAGTCCAATCTCTTCTTGAAAGCCTCCAGTGATGAAGCTCCCACAACTTCTGAATTGGTTGATTGTTCTGTCAGAAAATTTCTCCTTATTCCTAGGTTGAATGTTTCCTTGGTCAGTTTCCATCCATTATTCCTTGTCTGGCCTTCAGGTGCCTTGGAAAATAGCTTGACCCCCTCCTCTCTATGGCAGCCCCTCAAATACCAGAACCCTGCTATCCTGTCTCCTCTGGTCCTTCTCTTCAATAGACTAGCCATGCCCAGCTCCTGCAACCGTTCTTCATATGTTTTAGTCTCCAGTCCCTAATCATCCTGGATGCTTTTCTCTGCTCATAACTCTTTCAATGGAAAAGAGAGGAATTCTACTGGGGACTGGCTACTGTCTGACCACTGTCAACAGTTCTTTGTTTGTACCAACCCTTCCCTCCATCCCAAGCTAGCCTTCCCCCTTTCTTTTTTTAATACAAGAGGAGATATGAGCAGTATCTTCAGATGAGTTCTTTAGGGAGCAGCAGACCCTTTACAGGACTTTTCCCCACCAATCCTTTTTCTTAACCCAGCGGCTGCTCAAGTAGACCTCTCAGTACTGATTGGCCAAGGTTTATTGCCTCCAAGAGACGGTATCATTTAATCAGCATGGTTTATATTCTTGTATATATTTTCCCCCACATTCATGTTTCTTTTTTGTGACTGTAATCTGTTGAGTTAGACTCATTACAGAAGCTCAGGTCTTGAAATGAGCTATGTTGGGCTTTAATCCTGTGTGGTTGGGTTTACTTACACCGGTCTTTTCTTTTTCTCCTCCTTTCCCACAACAAATACTGTATATAGATTGTTGTGAACGGCTCTGTAGCATTTTGAATACGTTATGCATTAACATTCTCCTCCTCTTCACTTTCTAAGTCATAATTCTGGATGTTCGTAAATACTACAAGCCCAGAGAATTCGAATTCGGATCTGACCTCTGCCTCTATCTTCTTCATTCTGAATGTGTGTACATAGAATAAGTAGCTGTCATATAGCCTGTCTTCTTGAAAAATAATTTCTCTAGGCTTGTCAACAACACGGTGCTGTTCAGCTATTTTGCAGTTCAACTCCCATAGAACAAGGAAGCAGCGTTTATGAGCGTGATTCTGACAATTTCAGCCCAAACATTTGGAAGGCAGGCAGTTGTCTATGACAACTCAGACTTTAAAGAAGGGAGAGATGGGCCTGAAACAACTGCCACCTCTCCAGCACAGGGGTACACACAATCTCTGAGAGCTCTCTCTGGTTTTGCACATCCGGCTGAAGGCCCAACTGACCCTTTAGGGGAGCTGGAACATGTCAATGAGTTTAATCAGTGCCTGAAGCCACCCATTTTGCTCTTTCAAACCTTAAATATTACTAATCTACTCTGAGGTACTTCAAAGGGTATATAGGTGGGCTTCATCAGCTTCTCCCCAGCCACACTTCTTGCCCCTCTGCTCGAATACTTATTGTCCAAAATATTCTTTTCTAATATTAATTCTTTTTCACATAGTCTGTTTTTTTCTTTTCTGAATCCTATTTAAAAGTTAATTGCAATTAATGCCGGTCAGCTCCACAATTGATAGGGCTTTCGGTTGGGACAGGTAGAGGAAAAATGACACAGTGCTAGGAGGAGACTCTATGGTGGGGAAACCGGACTTCCGGTTGGCTCCAGAATTGCACTGGGGGGCTTCCGTTTAGGACCTTTAAGTGTTTCAGGTTGCTGACCCCTGCTATAGGTTGTCCTTGACTTATAACACTTCATTTTAGCGACTGTACAAAGTTACCATGTCACTGAAAAAAATGACATGACTTTTTGTACACTTATGATCATTGCAGCATCCTTAGAGACAATGATAAAAATCTGGATGCTTCGCAGTTGACTCATATTTATGACAATTGCAGTGACCCCAGCGGGTCACGTGATCCCCTTTTGTGACCTTCTGACAAGCAAAATCAATTCACTTAACAACCGTGCAACTGACTCAACAACTGCAGTGATTCATTTAACAACTGTGGCAAGAAAGGTCATAAAACGGGGCAAAGCTCACTTAATAGACATTTCTCACTTAACAACCTAAATTTTGGGGTCAATTGTGGTCGTAAGTTGAGGACTACCTGTACTTTTGATGGCAACGATACAGAGATACTTTGCTGTTCTCTTCTTCCTAGGCAAGTTTTTTTTTTTTTAAGATAAATTCCTAAATTGGGTCTTTTTGGTCTGTTTGCTTACATTGATTTGTTGTGTAGACATATTTGCACTAAGTTTGAGGCATGGGAAAAGAGCCTCAAAGAGGGGAAAACTGAGACGAAAAAGGTAAAACTGCCATGTATCTGAATACTATCCATCGCTTGTATGGATGGGATACCACAGGTTTTATAAACCCAGCATATGGCAGGAAGGAGCCATGTGGTGGTAGGTGGTAATTCTACCATAGACAAAAGCTATAATGAGAAAGAAGGATCTTGTCAGAAATACTAGAAAACCCATTCAGAAAAACCGGGTTAGCTGTGTTCAATGCCTTTTGACTGAAGCTCTTACTTAACAGTTTAATAGCAATAGCAATAGCACTTAGACTTATATACTGCTTCATAGTGCTCTACAGCCCTCTCTAAGCGGCTTACAGTGTCAGCATATTGCCCCCAACAATCTGGGTCCTCATTTTACCCACCTCAGAAGGATGGAAGGCTGAGTCAACCTTGACTTGAGATGGTGAGAATTGAACAGCTGGCAGACAGCAGAATTAGCCTGGAATACAATATTGTAACCACTACGCCACCACGGCTTTTAAGAGTGTTCTGTAAGAGTGACCACGCTTGACCATCACCCACATACATCAGAAGCTGCACCGTAAACTGACTCAAGCAACGCATAAAGTAATGCATTGTTATGCTAGGGTTGCCAAATTGCATGTACAGAAATTCAAGCAATTGCAAGCAATTGCCAGTTAGTGCCAAAGTGATATTGCAAACTCTACCTTTTGCTTCTACCTAGTGGCCATGCAGAGTTTTGCGATCCAGAAATTCTGGCAATTCTGTTTTATGTCTTATAGCCAGGTGGTGTTTCTGAAGAGGATTACATCTGAAGCACTCGTGCTTGCTCAGTCAGAGGAAAACTGAATTCCTTTCTCCCCTCGTCTCATGTTTTTGAAAACGACTGTCAAGCTCAGTTCTTGGGAAAGCTCTCAGTCTTCTTGGACCCTTAATATTTTCCATGAGCATTTCCTTACCTAGATTCAATGATTTGGTACATCGCACTTATGTATTTTTTTGGCTTATGTATTTTTTATGCATGCTCTCTGGCCAAACTGAGCTACAATTGCCTTGGGAAATGTCTCCCTTTTCTTCTTGGATACAAATTCTCCTTCCATTCATGCTTTGGAAGAACTAATGCCGTGATGGCGAACCTGTGCCATAGGTGGCATGAAGAGCCTTCTCTGCTGGCACATACTGTATGCCATCGCCCCAGGCCAGATCTCTGTGGCATTTCTTTTTGTGAGCTTCTGTTTCCTTGCAAACGACGAAACAGAAGCTCATGAAAGAAAAAGATCTTACCTCTTGCTGGGTGTTGGGATGCCCTGCCTCCCACTGGCTAGCTGGTCTTTGAGTCTCTGCTGTGCACGCATACATGTACGTGCATGCACACTCATGTTCACACATGCGCACACACACATGTCTGTGCATTTCCATATTTGTACATGTGTATGCACGTTTTGGCATGCATGCAGAATTTGGGCACTCAGTGTCTAAAAGGTTCGCCATCACTGAGCTAATGCCTTGAACATAGTAGAAGTGACATGGGCAGAAACATAGAGAACAAATCTTAAACTAAGTACTTACCGGTACTTGAAATTACCGGGGTTTAATTTTGAGCAGAAATAAGACTTCATTGCTTTAGGAAAAGAGTTTTCTATGAATTTCTTTAAAGTATGCTTCTAAGCTTGCATGTTTATAAAATACAGCTTGGAAAATATTGGTAGGGTTTTTTTGGTTTGGTGATCAGGGTCCCTAACACAGATCAGAGTTATTACTTTGCACATACATTATGAAGAAAGGGAGACTTGCTTTTCTTTTTAAAATTCCACTGTAATCATTGTGCTAATGAATATCTGGTTAGTTTGCTAGCTGAGAAGTGTGTTAAATGATCTGGAAAATGCATTTCCAGGCACATTATGGATTCGATACTGTATTTCTAGATCAGGTATATAGTAATATCTGACTTGAGAAGGGAAAATGTACTTGGAATAGATTACGCCTTACATCTTTAGATAGTAGAAAGAGTGGAGGTGCTAGAACAAAGGGAATGGAATTAATCTTCTAGAATTGCTCTTCTGAGTGACTTCTGGTCTAGAAGAATGTTTCCATATTGTTTGTCTGTTTTTGCTATTCGTGCATGACTTGAACATTGTACTTGACTTGTACTTAGACTGACAGCCCCTTTAGGAATTACTACCTCAGCACTGAGATAGTAATTTTAGCATTTTAGCATCTAATGTAGGTTTCCTTGCCTTTGAAATTAAGGATTTGAAATAATGCAGCTTTTCTTAAAACTCCCATTATCATTATATTTGACATTATTCAGGTTTGGATGTAAAATTAAGGTGGGCAGGTGACAGCAAAGGTGACAAACAAGGAAGTACTAAAACAAATAAATCAGAAATTTCTTTGGAAGCCAAAATCACCAAATTCTGCCTTACTTATTTCATCTATGTCTTGTGACCAAATTCATTGGAAAAGGCAGTTATACTTGGAATGGTGAACAGGAATTTGAAATGAGGCCATAAAAAAACAGGTGGCTAGAGACCATCAAAGCATAAAACAACTGAAAGAAGCCATACAAGATCGGAAAAAGTGGAGAATGCTGATCTATCCAATTGTTGAGCATTGGACGTGATTGAATGGAAAGTATCATTATCACCAGCATGGTAAAAGAAAATTTCTTCAGTGGAACAGAGAGTGGCTATCTCATGTTTGAGATGAGCTGCCTCAAATAGCAGATTAAAAAGTAAATCAGTGTCTCTGCTGTACCACATTAAGATACTAATAGGGGATCTTACAAAAGAAGACTTATCAAAGTTATGCAAAGGAGGCCTTGCATTTATCAAGTTCGACACCAGGAAGAAAAATGCAGTTGGGACTCTTACTGATGATGTAAATTTTTGTGTGCAATTTCATTTATTTTATTGTACTGGATGGAAGAATATTTGAGCACGGGAATCCGTAAAGTCCCAGCTGCTTTGGCCTAGAGGTAGAGCTCTTGCCTCACAATCAGGAGGTTGCGAGTTTGATCCTAGATAGAGGCACATGTAGGGTCTCCTGTTTGGGCAGGGGGTTGGACTAGATGACCTGCAAGATCCCTTCCAACTCTGTTAATCTGTTAAATCTGCAATTGGAGTCTGAAGGTGGTTAAAAACCAATTGACTGTGAGAAGTAAACTATGGAGATTTAACAGGGACAATATTTACTAAATTACTAAAAACGAATCACATCTTCTGCCTTTTTACAAAGGGGTAATCCTTTATTAACAAGAAATGTACCCATCCATTCTTCTTTAGTTTTCAGGAAATTTCTAAAGCAAAAATGGAAATTTTATGTGAAGAGCACCTCCCCTTGGTGGCAGTCTAAATGTGTCACCTGATTCTACAAAGACAACCAAACAGATGCCAGACAAATAATGACTTTCTGCCACTATTGACCTAATACGGATGTGTTCCAGTGACCTTAGAGGTGAAAGGTCATGTATCTTATTACCAATTCCCTTGGCCATCTCTTATCAGATTCAGATATTGGTTTTTCTCATTACAATAAATTTAATAATACGACTCATGGATCCCAATAAGAAAAAAAAACCTGGAAAATTAAGAGACAAAAACCATTCACGCATTACAAGAATTGAGACATCTAATCTGGTAGCTACAACAGGATTAAGGTAAGATGTTGACAATTGCTTTTCAAATTGTCTTATGTTTTTTTATACATTGAAATCTCACTTAAAATAATATTAATTTTCAAATTTTCAGTTCTGCTTTCTACAGTTACCCTTTTCCCACCTTTTAATATATAATATGTTAATGAAATCAATTCAATATAGTATTCAGTGAAGAATCATTGTTATAATTGCTATGAAACCCATCTCTGAGTTGGTTAGCAAGCTTTAACATTTATATACATCAGACAGAACTGTTAAGACCTACCGGTAATCTTTACAAACAATACAGTTCTATAAGTAATGCCCTAGCTCTGTGATGGCGAACCTTTGGCATGCATGCCAGAGGTGGTATGCAGAGCCCTCTCTGTGGGCACGTGCGCTGTTGCTAGTGGGAATGTGTGTGCCAGAGCACCAGAAACCCAAAGATCAACTGGCTGGTACACATGCCAACTGGTCATCGGGTTTCTGGCACTCCAGTGCATGCGAAGATTAGCTGGCCGGCGCACATGTGCTCGCTGGAAATCGAAACACCAGATGGCACACCGGCCAGCTGGTCTTCAGGTTTCCAGTGGTCTGCACACGTGCATTCCAGTTTGGGCACTTGGTGCCGAAAAGATTTGCCATCACTGCTCTAGCTTATTCATTCATTATTGTCACATTAGGTGCATCCTAGTGTGGACTATGTTGGTATAGATATCATGATTTCTGTTGGCTAAGTTGCTTCAATATGGGTGTCCTCATGCAGGGGTGAAATGCTCCCGGTTCGGTCCGGTTCGATAGAACCGTTACCGGACATGTGGCCTGGTTCGCCGTACCGGTAAGCTGGCTGGCTGGCCACGCC
>JANHFT010004465.1:47880-63625 GCA_032467955.1 Pseudoxenodon macrops | reverse complement strand
GGGATAAAATAATGTGCTGAAGCTGACCAGACTAAGGATGCTAGCCAGATGAATACCTGTTAGGCAGATTTCCCCCCTCCCTATTTTCCTCCCCCAAAACTCAGGTGCGTCTTATACTCAGGTGCGTCTTATACTCCGAAAAATACGGTACATATTTTACACCATTTCCAGAAATGTACTTTTCAAATGGAGATCTTATTTTTTTAGGTGGTGTCCATTTTTATTTATACATTTATTTCTGTTGAGCTTACTCACTTCTTCAATTAGGGTGTTGTAAATTGGATTAAAAACATGCAATATATATTTCAGTAAAATATCAGCAAGCATGATTTATATAAAAATAATACTGTATATGGCAGAATTCAGCTCTGGGGATCTAATCCTTTTAACAACCACTGAGCAAAAATCAACATCTGTTACTAGAAACGACAAATACCACTCCAGACTATAAGACCTGATGAAAGAGCCATGATTTGATGGATTTTGTGAAAGCCAGGAGCTATTTGGATATCTGACAGAATATTATTTTATAGATGGGAAACAACTACTGAGAAAAAATTGCCTCTGTGGTGGCAGTGAAGATAGCAGACTATCAGTGAAAAGACAGAGCAAAACCTTTTGGGTGACCTTCAAGTCACAAACGCTTCTGACCACGACTAAATTGTTTTTTTTTTGTAAGCACCAAATTTCCTGTTGCTTGTTTACAAACAACAGCCTCCCGTGTGTGGCTGCTGCATTAATTTTGGTTAGGTTCAGGTCACGACCAAATCAGATTGCGACCAAAGTTATGGAACAAATTATGGTTGTGACCAGAGGTTCTACTGTACTTCCATTGTTTCCCTAATCTATCTGCAGGTTTTTCTGTTTTGTCTTGTAATGCCAATCATGTATCTTTCCATGGCTCTTTGTGCCAATGGAAGGCGATAAAATAAAGGAAACTGAATGGCATGTTAAATGCGGTTGGCAGTCATTTGGCAAGCTAAGCATAATTTTCAAGAACACCCTCCCTTTATGCCTCAAGAGAAACGTTTTCTATCAGTGCTACCTACTCTAACATATGCTGATGAAACACAGACACTAACCCACAATCGATTGATGCATGTATCTGACCATAAGAACAATAAACCTGAATTGTGAAGCTATTGAGCCAGTTTTATCTGTGGAAGAACTATTAGGAAGCAAAACTTGGAAAATGAGTTTCACCAAGTGAGGTACTGTACCACTCATGTTGTTTCACAGAGTGTCAAAGCATTGTAAAAGACTTAACTTTGTTGTGGTGGAGGGTTTTGGCTTGCTTTCCATGCTTGAATAAAAGTGCATGCAAGTGACTATATTGTAATGGCCAATTCTCTTTCTGCTTACAGAGTGGGCATATGCCTGCAGTCCGTATATGGGATGTTGCTGAGCGGACCCAGATGGCTGAACTTCAAGAGCATAAGTATGGAGTGGCATGTGTGGCCTTCTCACCAAGTTCCAAGTACATTGTCTCAGTGGGTTATCAGCATGACATGATAGTCAATGTTTGGTCATGGAAGGTAAATTATAACAAGATTTATTTTGTAGTAATTATGTGAGCATAAGTGAACTTGCAACTAGAAGTTGCATGATGATATGCCTTCAGAATACCAACACTGTTTCCTTACAGATAATCTACTCTGAGTTTTTGTCTCCCAGTTTGAGTTTGTTCTTGCTATATATATATATATATATATATAAAACAAGGATACACAGCCCGAGCTCCAAAGATTGCATGAATTCTTGAAGATAGCACGTGGACCGGAGCCCTTCCTAAATTTGCAATCAAATAGAAGAACGTAATTTAAAATTTGGAGTGCAACCATTCTGATTATTTTTCATTATTTTAATTGAATTTAAAAGTCAATGATATGCAATTTCATCATGCCTGTAGGCCCTGACTTCTTTGGGGAATATAGGCTTCAGCTCAAAAAGTGGTGCTCACTTCACAGACGATGTGTGATAAAGCAGTGAGCTCTATGTTTGCAATAACTGAAATGAAAGTTTGTTTGTAATGACGGTATATGCTATAGTTCAATGAGACAGAAACAATGTTTATTTAATTACTCCCTTCTAGCTTTAAAAATGCATAGAGAAATATTTCATTACTTTGGTTATTAGTAAGTAGAATAAACATTCTTAAAATGGCATAGCAGCCTAGCTAGGAAGATTCCCCCACCACTTCCACACCTTGGTTTGTGCTAAGGCTCACATAATGAAAGATCACAGAAGGCTGTTTCATCTCCTTTTCATTTGATAGGTAGATAGGAAGCTGCCTAATGATGGGTCAGGACATTTTGACATCTCATTCTGTCCTGGTCTGCAAGGATGGATACTGATTTTGAGCTGAAGATGCCAGAGGCCTTCTGCATGTTCGGTACCACTGCCTTTTTCTTCTCAGGTTGACTGGGCCCACACATTGTACAAAGTCATGGTTTACTTTAAGCATGTTTAAGTGTGTTAACTTTATTTGGCTGGGTCCACAGAACAAGCTAAGACAAAAAAATAATAATAACCCATATTACGGCTTTTTTATGTTTCCTATGTTTTCGATATTCACTCTCAATGCAAAAAGCTATTAAATATTTTGTTTTAAATAACTGGTAATATATTCTGAGTTTTATTTGGATTGTCTTCTAAAAATAAGTGGCATGCAACTACATGTCTCTTCAAGGAACAAATATTTGGGTATTTTTCTTTAAGGCCTCTTCAAAACTTTGGATTATTCTTTGTATTGACCCAAAACAAAGCCTTCAGTGATTGATATGTTGATAATAAAACTGGCTTCTACAGAGAGAGTAGTTGGTTTGATTAAGAGTAAATTGTGTGCTTAATTTATTTCCTGGTATAACCAAAATGTGTTCAGTTTATCTGATTATATATGAGAAATCAGAACCATAAATGATGTTATCTCAAGGGACTAAAATGGCAATGAGTTTTATATATCAATGCTGGGCATTTTTTGCTGTTGCTAAAGTTAAGTGTGGTAAGCTGTCATTGTTAAGTCTGGATTTGTTCAATCTTGTATAATCTTCTGTTCAGCACACTGTGCTGTTAGTCATAAATAATTTCGCTGCCTTTTATCTGTGCATGTTTATTAAGTGGTGTCAAAAGACGTTTTTTCTGACCTGAGTGAGTCAGGGGTAAATTTACTTCTGGGTTTCTGATATATCTATGTAAAAGATTTTTCTTTCATTTGGGGTAGCAGGAGACTATGTTATCTTACCTCTGCAGAATGTAAGGTTAATATCAATGCAGGTACTTAAACCTACGGAAGACCAAGATTCCTGCTTTCCCGCATAACTCCTTGGATCATTGGGAGTCTGCACAAATTACCTCACCATTGGGAATCCCCATGGAGCTCTTGTGTCCTAACTGATGTGATCATGAGGGAGGTAGTTGCAGACCTTTTTCTGTCCACGAAGATTTCCCCTGTTCTTGCATCAGCTTTTATTCTGTTCTGACCTATCCCTCTTTATATTACATGTTGTTACTTGTGCCAATGGTAGCATAGCTAACCCTAGCCCAATAGTAGTAATATTTTTGTACAGTATTTTCTAACGCACATTTCAAACTTAATTCCTAGTCCCAAATGGCTACAAATATTATTGTTTGCCTCAGCAAAACACTGCAACTTTCTTCTAAATGTCCAGAAGGAATCTTTCTTTGTAACAGAATACAAATGTGTCCATTTGTCCATGCGAAAATATTTATAAAATTAAGCACAAAGTTTTTAAAACTAAAATAAGTGAGAGTATGTCAAAAGAATACTGCAAATGAGTTGATATTGAGCCCAAATAATACAAAACTAATTTTTATTACTTGATCTGTGGGAGGCTGTAGCATTTTCATGTATACACTCTGGGAGGTATTGCTGTGTATTCCCAGGGATCTTGTGCATAAATCAGACAAATAGATTTAATTAGCAGAACATCTGACTTGCTCAACTGTCTTCTTTCCAGAAAAACATTGTTGTGGCAGCCAATAAAGTCTCAAGCAAAGTGACAGCCGTTTCATTCTCTGAGGATTGCAGCTATTTTGTTACAGCTGGAAACCGGCACATCAAATTTTGGTACCTGGCTGATAGCAAAACCTCTAAGGTAAAGGATGTTGTTGATGCTGTTGAAAGAAGGGGAGATATTCGTGACCAAGAGAATTATGTCAGATTTATGAGTATTTCTGCAAATTGTTAATCAGGCCATTCCAGTTTCTCCAAGCAAAACCGTCTTGACATGTTGTTCTTTCATGCCAGGTGAATGCTACAGTCCCCTTGCTTGGGCGTTCCGGTTTGCTCGGAGAATTGAGGAACAATTTTTTTACAGATGTGGCATGCGGCAGGGGTAAAAAATCAGACAGCACTTTTTGTATCACTTCCTCTGGTCTGCTGTGTGAATTCAATGACAAGAGGCTACTGGACAAGTGGGTAGAATTGAGGGTAAGTAGCCTGTGGCACTTGGATATCTGTTCATGTTAGAGGTGAGAAGATCTTTCAATTCTACCAGCTTTCCTAGCGCAGGATTTTGAAAACATAGGGCGCAGAAATGGATGTCTGAATGGGATGATGTCTGGCACTTTCTGTATAAAAAAAATGAGATCTAAATTAAGTAGCTAGGTATGATCCATAAAATGAGAACGATCAACCAATGGAACAGTTTGCCTTCAGAAATTGTGGGAACTTCATCACTGGAAGCTTTCAAGAAGAGTCTGGATTGCCATTTGTCGGAAATGGTGTAGTGTCTCTTGCTTGGGCAGGGGGTTGGACTAGATGACCTACAAGATCCCACCCAACTCTGTTAATCTGAATGTACTGTACAGGTAGTCCTCGACTTACAACAGTTCATTTAGTGATCATTCAAATTTATAACATCACTGAAAAAAGTGATTTATGACCATTGTTCACACTTATGACAGCATTCCTATGATCGTGTGAACAAAATTCAGATGCTTGGCACCTGGTTCATACTTATGACCAATGCTGTGTCCCAAGTGATCATCTTTTACTACCCTCTGACAAGCAAAGTCAATAGGGAAGCCAGATTCACTTAGTAACCATGCTTACTAACTTAACAGTTGCAATGATTCATTTAACAATTGTAGCAAGAAAGGTCGTAAAATGGGGCAACATTCACTTAAATGTCTCACTTAGCAACATAAATTTTGGGCTCAGTTGTAGTTGTAAGTTGAGAACTATATATATAAGAATGGCAATCCTTCTCTCCAAGTGTTTACTCCTAACTAGTTTTGGGTATTAGAAGTGTATTTTATTAGGATAAATCACTGAGGAAAAATGGGTGTTCTCTACAAAAGTTCACCATCTTTTTTCTTCGTGTGTTTTTAAATTGCATTCTTATTCTCTGCTTGATATATTTAAACTGTCACTTCCTGTAGTTTTATAAATCTTGCAGAGTTTCACTCAGGCCAAAAATAGTCTCAAAACTGCTGGTGAACATGGCATCAGAAGGTACACACCATTAGCAAACAACTAATTTAACAGCCCATTCCTAATATAAGAACAAACTGTTTTAAACCTGTTTAGTTGTGCTTGTATCCATTCAGTCATGAACTAGTACTCTGCTTCTGTTAAGTAACCAAGATGGAAAAAGAGTGCTTGGTTGAAGTCTACTTATGTGGAAGAACTTTCATGTAAATTGATTTTTCCCTAGACCTAAGTATTTCCTAGATCTATGTCTCAATTTCCAAGTCTCTATAGATCCTGAATGATGTGTTATGGTTGAAAGACATTGTGAAAATATTTTCCTCCTCAGGAACCCAACTCCTAAGCTCTTGCTTACTCTTCAAACTGAATGCTCTCTCTCTTTCTCTCTTCCTTCTTTTCCTTTTGGCACTGAAAACACCCTTCTCTCTTTTACTTAGAACACAGACAGCTTCACAGTAAGTTCTAATGTCTCTCGTTTCCGACACGCCATTGCCTTACCATCCCTCCCATTTGTCTTCTCTTTTTTTTCCCCCTTTAAAATTGTGCTCACTGCACTAGAATTTAAAAACTGGAATGAGATTGAGTCTTCCTCAGGAATTATGTCTATTTAGTTTGTTGCTTTACAGTGTTAGTTCCCATTCCTGATACAAGGGGAATCTTTTTCAGTGAACTATCCAAATCTGCTAGTGTTATTGTTGTTGAATGCTGTTGTTCTGGTCATTCGGCCATGCTCATTCCATTTCAAATCTTTTTTCCTAGTCATTATTTTTTCCTCACTGAGCATGCTCAGTGTCCATTGATCAAATTGCTGAGTTTCTATGAGGTAGCTGTTATTTCACTCTGCTGTAGGGCTGGTACAGGTTTGAATAGATAACTAGTGGCCCAGGTTGTCTATTCTGCCTGTGGAATTCTGGGAGTTGAAGTCCACACGTCTTAAAGTTGCCAACGTTGAGGCACACTAGTCTAATTATTGAAAATAGGCGCTTATAATAATAATTATCCTACAGAAACAGTTATGTACTGGTAGTTAATGGAAGAATACCTCCAATTTAGTTTCTCCCCCTTATGTTTAGTGATTCCATCTCAATTTGCTATAGTTCTTCCCCTTCTTTCTTGACTACTATTTTCTTTCATGCTTTGTTGTGTTATGTAGTGGCTCATGCTTATATCTTATGTCCCCAGACTACTGTGGCAAACTGCATCTCCGTGAACCACGATTACATCTTCTGTGGCTGTGCTGATGGTACTGTTCGAATTTTTAATCCTTCAAACCTTCACTTTGTGACCACACTCCCTAAACCGCACTTCCTAGGGACAGATATCGCCAACGTTACAGAAGCCAGGTAGGAAAAGTAAAAATCCAGAAGCAACTTGTGTCAGAATTTAGCTTCGCTCTCCATCTTGCATTTGCAAATACATTTATAAACCACCGAGAGTTACTTTGAGGCAAGAAGGGAGGCCAATACATTTTACAAATAAATAAATAAAATTATTCAGAGAGCAAGAGGGAAAAACTTTGCTTATGAAAGGGGCACTTTTACTTGTACTAAGCTGCAACTTCTATCATTCCCAGTCAATGCATGGCGTCATGTTTGAGGAGGCTGACCGAAATGGTTCTGGGATAAATATGTCAACAGTTTGCCAAGGTGTAAAATAGTGCCATGGATTAAAACATGTAAATCGCTTTGTAATTTTTTGATTTAGAAATATGTCGTAACTCTTCGCTCTATTTCCTTTTGCTGTTTTGCATTTTTTTGTAATGTTTATTGTTTATTATTTCCTTCCTTACCTTATCCAAATTCTAAGACAAAGTAGTATAATGATTTTCTATATTGGACTCACCTTTACTTTCAAATGTTCCCTTCCCCGCACTGTATCTCTGGAGGCTTATCTGTCTCCTGGTGATGACATGGGTAGTGCTTATTCTGGTGTTGCTGGTGCTTCATGTAATACAGCTGGTACTAGATATGGTGAAATCCTTGGGGTAAACTCTGACTGACCAGGTTTCCTCCCATCTCAAGAATATCTTGAAGTACAGGCAAGTCTCAACTTACGACAGTTCATTTAGTGACCATTAGAAGTTACAATGGCACTGAAAAAAGTGACTTATAACCATTTTTCACCCTTACGACCCTTGCAGCATCCCTATGGTCATATGATCAAAATTCAGATGCTTGGCAGTTGACTCATATCTGTGAAGGTCATGTGATCATCTTTTGTGACCTGACAAACAAAGTCAACGAGGAAGCCAGAACTGTGTTACTAACTGAACAACTGCCGTGATTCACTTAAGAACTGTGGCAAGAAAAGTTATAAAATGGGGCAAAGCTCACTTAACAACTATCTCGCTTAACAACAGAAATGTTGGGGTCAATTGTGGTTGTAAGTTGAGGACTACTTGTAATCATCTTGGCATATTTCTAAAGTCCCCAGAAATTAAGATCTGCTTGAGAAGACCCTTCTCTTTCTTTAGTTGGGGGAGTGGCTGAGGTAGTTCCTTTTGTATAAGTGACATAGCATAGAGCATCACTCAGTCAGCATAGAGCATCACTCAAGAAGATATAGACTGAGCATATCAGAGTCAGCAAGGTGAAGTCTATGAAGTCTATGAATAGGCCAGCAGCCTGCATATTCACAACATCTTCTCTGAGAAAAACAAGAGTCATATTTGAATTAATACGGAGGCACATATACAAAACTGACTTAGTGGCTGTCTGCACGTGTTTTAATTAAAGGCATATCTTTCTGAGGAAAAAATGTTTTGATATAAAGTGAAACTTCAAATATCTCATCCAGCTTGTTTTGCCCACAAGATCTATTAATGCTTTGTAAGCTTTTAGCAACTGTCACTGGCAGAGTTTTAGCATGCACTGCCATGGTAAACTAACAGAGAGAAATAGAAATAAGTAAAAATGTACAAAGCATCTGTCTATGCTCTTGCAACATCCTCATGCGCTTTCAATACATTGACTCCTGGCCTCGGATTTTTTTTAGTGACTTGGAAAGGCCAAGGTACTGTGTAGCTTAAAATATGAGCTGCCAGTTTAGTTTTAGAAGCTGTAAACTTGGAAAGCTATGCACGTGCACACTGTTGTTCCTTAGCTCATTTATAGTAAGCTCCCTTTGGACTGCAGTTTTGCCTTGCATGGCCAGATTTTTATGACAGACAGAACAAACAATTAATGAGAGCTGCATTTTAAAATTGGAAGGATTTCAATATGTGGAATTGCTCAGAGAGCTTAGAGTCATTTCATACTCTTTAAAGAAAAACACCCCTCCTGTTATTGGATCAAGAAAACATGCATTTTTAAAACCTTTTTTAAAAAAAAATTAAAAATGACAATTTCAGGCTTCTAATTCCTTCCCAAGTACCCAAAATCACATGGTTCTAATTTATGATTAGTTTAGAGACTGATCAAAATGTATAGGTGTATGCATATTTCCTGCGTTGGATGAGGACAAAACATCTTTTTCCTTCTGTCCTGGTCACTTTTTACAGAGGAGCAATTGAGAGCGTTTCAACAAACTGCATCACTGTTTGGTTTGGTAGCAACAGTGCCTCAGATAGAAAGTCCATACAGAGAGTGGTACGGACAGCCGAGAAGGTTATAGGAAGCTCATTTCTAGTTATTCAGGATACTGCTTATAAGTGCCATGTGCTTAGAGCCCAAAGCAATATTAGAGACTCCACACACCCACTTTATGGTCTGTTTCTATTGCTCCCCCCCTTGGGAGGAGGTTTCAAAGTATTTCTAGCAGGACCACCAGATTCTGTAACAACTTTGCTCCCTATGCCATCCGTGTGGTAAACTTGCAAGATTTGTTTTTCTCACCATGTACACATATACATCCAAACTAATTTCTCTGTGTCATGTAATATGTGTGGGTATATGCCCACAATTTGTATTTATTTATTTATTTTGTCATGTTTATGTAGTGTATATTGGAGATGGTGACCCTTTGAGAGCTGTATTCAATGAAACGTCGTTTTAATGTATGCTGATTAGTGTACATTCAAAGTGACAATAAAGTTATTCTAATTCATATTTTCCCCTGGAGTTTAAAAGAAATTGAAATTAACCGTTGTCATGATAAAGCATTCATGCAATCCATTCTTTGTGCCAAGGTTGCCTGGGTATTTCTAATAGCTCACAGTTTTATTAAATACTTGACTCTCAGTATAGTACTATTATTATTCAAGCATCTTTTTTTTTAAATGAAATGAACTGTGAGAATGGAACTACAATTTTGTCTGGGGGACCAACAGCATCTGATAGGGTTCACAGAAGAGGTAGGGAAAAGCATCCCATCCTCACGGTTTCCATCTATTCTTCAAGCAGAAAGTGGGAATGCAAAAACAAAACAAAACAAAACCCACACTGAACATCAGTTTTCTTTGGGGGAGTGAGCTAAACTGTGAACTGTCCAGAACTAAATAGAGCAATTCCATAGATCACTATGGCACTAAAACCCACAGTTGCTCAGTCTTGCTTGGGTTAAGCCAAAGCCTATTTTCTCCATCCTCACAGCTTTCTTGGCCTCCAGACATTGGGAAAGAAACGTGAAGTCAGCCTGGTGTATGTGGGTTGGTCTATGTGTGTGGCTGTGTGTGTTTTCATAATTGAGTATTATTGGTACACTTATGATACTTAAGTGATACTTCCATCCACACTGATGGAATACCTCAGCCAACACCTTAATGTAGCTATTAAACAGGAGGAGAATGTAGAGGTATGAGGAATTTTCCAGAACAGGGTTCCAGGTGCAAATCTCTCTCCCCTACTAACATCAACCAGAACCAACTTCAGAGGAAGAAGGAGAAACACTGCAACACTGTTCCTCACTCTCCCTCCAAAACTGGTCTCAATGGATACTATGATTGATGGTCCTGAAAGCTGCTGAGAGGACTAGGATGGATGACCATTCCTATCCTGACCCATCCAAAGGTCATCTGTAAGTGCAATCAGTGCCATCTCAGTATCACATCTGGTCTGAAACTCAACAGTAATAAAGGAATAAAGCCCCAATATTATTGCAATAGGATAGGATAATGCCTAGGAAACCAAATCTGTTCAGTTTGAGATCTGATTACAATTTAAGCTATTTTTGTCTGACTGAAGGAAAGAGATTAGATCTGCTGGTTTTAGGGGCAGCTAAGTCATGCATTCATATGGCCATAAGCCACTCACAGTCCATTTGAAATACGAGGATAACAATGCTGACTGAAGTTACAGGATTGTTACACAATTATAATGGCATGATGTACGTGCAGCATTTGGAATACTAGAAATGACTAACAGCATGCTAATATGAAACCATAAAAAATACTAGTAGAACAGGTAAATTTAGCAAACCTGCTGTCTTTTGTACCTTCATATATCAACTATTTAAAACTTACCCATTGTATTATCTTTTTGCAGTCGCCTTTTCTCTAATGTGACCGATGCCAAGTATCCAGACACCATTGCCTTAACCTTTGATCCGAATAACCAGTGGCTGTCTTGTGTTTACAATGATCACAGCTTGTATGTGTGGGATGTCAAAGACCCCAAGAAAGTGGGCAAGGTTTATTCTGCGTTATACCACTCCTCCTGTGTCTGGAACATTGAGGTAATGTTAAGTCACAAATATTGACAGATGCAATGAGGGTCACCAATAGTATCATTTCTGATTTCCTAAAAAATTATTGTGTTTCGGAATTAAGAAGGCACTTCCTATTATGGCAAGAATTCCACTGTGATTTTTCTTTTTTTTTTAATAACTAGATATCTCTGCATTTTTTTGGCTTTTAGGTATTATTTAGGTTATATTTTTTATGCATGCTAATGATTAACCATTTAGGAATTAATTAATGGAGGGGGGAAAGTAATGGAGAAAATCTATATTTCTTTAGTCACATAACTGAAATTGTGTATCTGTTACAACATAGATCAGCCTTCAGACAATAATATAAAGCAACTGTTTTAAATGAAAACCTAGAACTGGGTAATAAAAAAATGATATTTTTCTGACTGCTTGTCTTCAGTCATGGTCTGTGTGGCTGCAGGATAGACACATTCTGTTGATTTTCCATTACAAAAATATATTCAAACCTTGGGTTATTGTCCCTGTTCTTGGTGTTAGTCATTTTGCTTCAACTGCAAAATCCAGTTAAAACTAAGGTACTTTGCTGCAAGCATGTCCTGAGTATCTTTCCATATTCTCTTGATTAATCCTCTTTGGAATTAGAATAAAGGTTCAATTTGCACCTTCCTTCTTGTTGTCACAATTATGGCAGTAGCCAAGTGCTGCTCCCTGCTGGCCTAGATGTGTAAGAATGCTCAAAGGATAATGAAATATGCGGTGGTTTCATTTGCACCAGAAAAGAATCTTTGTGATCCCTATTGGCAAATTCCTACAGAAAGGTCCAATTATCCACAGTATCCCAATCACATCATTCTATGAAGCTTGAATCTGATACTATAAACAGTCTTAGTGAAACCAGCTTCAGAGATTAACAAAGTGGGGTTTGTATACCTGGATAATTTGGGAGAGCAGAATATTTTCATAGAAAATATTTTCATAGAAAGATAATATTTGTGAACAAGCAATAGAGGCCTGTTTTCTCTTGAGTTCAGGCCTTCTTTGACAGTTAAAACCACCACCAACCCCAGTTTTGGCAGTGTATGTTTCTAATTCTGTTACAATTTCTTTCCCCCTAGGTGTACCCTGAGGTAAAGGATAGCAATCAGTCTTGCTTGCCGCCAAACACCTTCATCACGTGCTCCTCAGATAACACCATCCGCCTGTGGAACACCGAGAGCTCAAACATCCACGGAGCCTCCTTGCATCGAAACATCCTGAGCAACGTAAGACAGTCTGAGCTCAGGATAGATGACATGGCTTAATCTTTGACTTCAAGATGAAATGGAAAAGAGCAGTTTGTTGCATGCAGAATATTTATTTATTTAGATAATTTTGAGTCGGCCCAACTCCGGATGGCTTACATTTTATTTATTTTACACATTTTCTTCTCAATATAGTTTTTCTTTTGCTTATATCAGGAACTAAGATAAGGTTCATCTATGAAAACTACTCTGGAATATTGCTATTTCAATCTCCCAGAATGGACTATGTGTTTGTGTTTGTGTTTGTATTTTATATTTGTGTGTGTATGTGTGTGCACGCCCATTCATCTGTCCATTTTTGGAATGAATAATGTGTGATTGATTCTTTAAGTGGTTCTCTGCAACTATACATGTATGTTGTTGATGTGTGATTATAGAATTAAAATAATATATGTGTACAAATCAGCTGGGTAAGTATGAATGGGATAATGCTGTATAAGTGTCCCAAAATGGTTTAGGCATTCTGGTATTTTGTTTTCTAAGAAAGAATCAAACAAGGTTGGAAATGTATTTGTGTAATGACCATAAATAACCTTATCTCAGAACTGATTTGAATAGATGCTATTTTCTTCTCTATCTCCAGTTTTAATGCATTCAACCGTGTATCTATCGAACCATGTGGTGGAAAAAAATGGATTTGAAACAAATTAGTTATATAATGCTATGGGATTTACATCACTTTTTTTTTGCCCATTTTTATTTCCACAGTGTATTGTGCAGAAACACTTTGTGAATTTATATTCTTGCATTACTGTCCTATATCCATGTACATTTTTAGCCTTATAGCCTTTTTTAGTTGTATCTAGTTTGATTATATCTGACCAAAATGTAATATTATTTTCAAACTCTGATTCACAGGTCTCAGTTAAGCTTGCTAGAAAGTTTGCGATTTTTTTTTGCTTTGCTATGCTTTTGTGTATTTCCAGTTTGTCTTTTTTGCTAATATTAAGAGAAATATTAGCATTCAATACTGCTTTTATTCTTTATCCTTTGCTTTCATTTGCTTGCTTCAAATGGAATCTTTTGTTTTGTCTCATTAGGATTTGATGAAAATCATCTATGTAGATGAAAACACTCAGGCCCTCTTGGACACAGAATACAGTACAGCTGGAGGTGTAGAGAAGGCTGACACACAGGCCATAGATACAAAAGTGGGGATTCGCACAGTGTGTGTGAGCCCTACTGGGGAGCACCTGGCCTCAGGTGATAGGCTAGGCACTCTCAGGTAAACCTTGGAGTTTTGAAGAACATGTTCCTGTGTAATAACACCAAAAGAATCTTCCTAACTGCTTACTTGCTTGTATCATTATCAGGATCTATGAATTGAAGCCCCTGAGAGAGATGCTGAAGGTAGAAGCCCATGATTCGGAAATCCTCTGCCTGGAATATTCCAGACCAGAGACAGGTAAGATTTGACTGAC
The DNA here is from genome assembly GCA_032467955.1 of Pseudoxenodon macrops. Lineage (NCBI taxonomy): Eukaryota > Metazoa > Chordata > Lepidosauria > Squamata > Pseudoxenodontidae > Pseudoxenodon > Pseudoxenodon macrops. The sequence continues at coordinate 49,865 of JANHFT010004465.1, read as the reverse complement.
TGATTCATTAATCCATTCATCTTGTATACTGGTTTCCTTAGAAATTTGGCACTTAACAGTGTTGTACAGATATCACATCCAAAGTAAGTAAGTAAGTAAGTAAGTAAGTAAGTAAGTAAGTAAGTAAGTAAGTAAGTAAGTAAGTAAGTAAGTAGCAACCTGGAACTAAGGAGAAATTTCCTGACAGTGAGAACAATTAACCAGTGGAACAGCTTGCTTTCAGAAGTTGTGATGCTCCGTCACTAGAAGCTTTTAAGAAGAGACAGCCGTTTGTCTGGAATTGTATAGGGCACAGGTGTCAAACTCGATCGTGTTCCTTGATGCATTGTGATATATCATGACTTTTTTGCCTTTGCAGAGCCAGGGTAGGCGTGGCCTGCATATGACTCACCCCACCCGTGGCCACCAGTTTAACAGGCCTGGTATAGGGTGTCCTGATTGAGTAGGGGCTTAAACTAGAAGACCTCCAAGATACCTTTCAACTCTGTTATTCTGAAGTAGCATTAAAACATCCAAGTAAAAGTCATTTAACATAATATAAAATAGTAAAAATAATAAGAACTAAATACACTTAAATTATATCTGGCATTCTTCAAGCAAATATGCCTACATTTTAGATGGTTCCGGTGAAATCAAAATAGATGCAAACCTACTTTCTACCAGGAGGCTATTTTAAAGGACAGGGCCTGTTATACTGCAGCATCCCTCACTTCATGTTCTCTATAGTCACACAGGATTCTGAACCTGAGCCTTCTATATATGTTTAGAGCTAAGATTTTTGACAGAGTCCCACTTTCTTGGTGCCACACTGGTGCGATTTCCATTCTTTTTCTACATTTCTTTTTGTCTACTTAGCAGATGATTAAGTCTTGAATCATGTTCATTTCTTTTTTCCCTCTCCTTAGCATTATCGTTGGGCTTTATTTATTGTTTATGTTTGTTTGAGCCATTGCATACCGTATTTTTCATTGTATAAGACGCACCTGAGTATAAGACGCACCTTAATTTTTGGGGAGGAAAATGGGAGGGGAAAAAAAAATCTGCCTACCAGGTATTCAATCTGGCTAGTGTCCTAAGTCTGGTCAGCTTCAGCACATTACTTTATCCCCTGATTAGGACTGGAAAAAAAGCTTCTAAAGCACAGCTGATAGAGAGAAGCAATGAACAAAGCATGCAAAGCCCGGAAAATCATTAGTACCTAGGGGGAAAAAGGTTCTTTGGCGGGAGTAGGAATGAAAAAAGCCTGCAAAGACTTAGGGCTGGAAAAAAAGCTTCGGAGGGAGTAGCAATGAAAAAAGCCTGCAAAGGTTGCTTCACTCACCTTGTTAGGTCTGAAAAAAGCTTTGAAAAAGCTACATTCTGAGTATAAGACGCATCCAAATTACCAGCCCCAATTAGGGGGAGAAAAAGTGTGTTTTATAATCCAAAAAATACGGTAATCTCTTACAGGTTTCTTAAACTCTTTAGAACTAGCTGACTTTGAAGACAGCATTCTACAAGTTCTAAATATGCAAATGTAGACCTTTGTGTTTATGGTCCATATTGTTTGATCTTTTCAAACTGGCCAGGAGACCACCAAGGCTTGTTGCATCTGTCAAGCAGAAGAAAGCCTTAATAAGTAATAGGCATCAACCCAAACTTCCTGTTAATATGACTTCTGCTTTATTCTCGGTAAAATTTGGATTCCTTAAATATCTTCCCTTTCTGCACTGTGAGCAGTAAAGTTGTCTTTCAACTAGTCCCTCAAAACCCATCCGATAAGTCAAATAATACCAGACTATTAAGGACAGGTTATTATTATGAGTTACTTTTTCTTCTCCTGTGGTACTAGAAGTCTCATTGCTGATTCATCTAATTTACCATCCCTGTTGATTGCTCTTTTTATCCCTGCCATCTGCTAATAACAGATTTTATTTATTTATTTTTATTTATTAAATTTTTATACCGCCCTTCTCTCGAAAGACTCAGGGCGGTGCACAGCCAGC
>JANHFT010004464.1:17031-28254 GCA_032467955.1 Pseudoxenodon macrops | reverse complement strand
CCACTCTGTCTAACGGAACCTTTCCTTCCTTGTTTTCATGTGACAAAAGGACCACGGGACCAAGGCTCACGTCATGATTCTGGTAAGTGGTTGGTTGGTTGGCTGGTTTGATACTCATTCCACTTACGGTAATAATCAAAATAAAGCTTTGCACTTATCACAAGTGTTCTGTCTTAAGGACCGCTGTTCCTGAAGACCAGTGAAGCAATCAATGCTCAAGAATAACTTGAGACTTTGATGGGCATCTTCAAATCTGCCTTTTGACTTCTCTTGGGATTCTTGTAAACACAAAACAACTATTAAACTAGTGATGTTAAAAACAAACTTGAGTTGCAGGAGAAATGAACTTCATCATAATGCAGGATTGAAGATTTGCTGTATTTAACCAAAGAAAATGTCTGTTCACTTTGATAAAACAATACAGAATTGAAAATTCATACAGTCCAGAATGGTTCAATAGTAAAGTGTTGTTTGGAATTTATGTTGTTTAAAAGTCTTAATTCTTCTCTTGCAGCTAGTGAGCAGGATAATTCTGACAATAATACCATCTTTGTCCAAGGACTTGGTGAAAATGTAACCATTGAGTCGGTTTCAGAATACTTTAAGCAGATTGGCCTCATCAAGGTAAACAAATTCTTGGCACTATTGTGGATCCATTTAGCAATAATGCTAGTGGAAATCCAGAGGATCATCGCCTAGTTTGTGAATCACATATAAACAAGACAAAAATTGCCGTGAAGTTTTGAATTGAAGCAAGAAAATAGACTCCAAGATTATTTCAGATGGTTTTATTTGTAATGAATTTTTCACTTAGAGGCTAGTTAACATTTTTATACTTCAGAGGTAAAAATAACATAAAGAGAAAAAAGGCCCTAAATATTTGGTTCTATGATGAAGCCTGGGACCCCAATGCATGATGGGAGCCCTCTTAAGTGTTTGTTTGTTTGCTTTTTTAATTGATTGCTGTTGTTAATACAGTGTCAGCAGTTATGTGTTTTATGTTTTTATTATTTTAATAAATGTAATGTAACCTGCCCCAATTTATACATTTGAGATGGGCATCAGTCTCCAGAAATGAACAGCAAACAAATATCATCACTAAATAGTTGTATGAGCAGCTACAATAATATGAACACTTTATTTGATCAGAATATCATCTTGTGTGTCTTTTTTAGATTAATAAGAAAACTGGGCAGCCTATGATTAACCTGTATACAGACCGTGAGACAGGAAAACTGAAAGGAGAAGCCACAGTTTCTTTTGATGATCCCCCATCTGCAAAAGCTGCCATTGATTGGTTTGATGGTAGGTCGCTGATTTGGAACAGCATTTTTATTGCTGTGAATTTGTATGGTAGGGCAGGGATTGTCTCTGTGCCATTGGAATTTTAAGTAAAATAAAAAGTAGTGATGAACACAATAATGGACAAAAATGTTTTCCCCAATTCTATAGGGAAAGAGTTCTCTGGCAATCCAATTAAAGTTTCATTTGCCACCCGGAGAGCAGACTTCACCCGAGGAGGAGGGAATGGTCGTGGCGGAAGAGGCCGTGGTGGTAGAGGAGGTAAGAGTTATCTTTGGAATTGGAAAGTAATGGAACATCTGTTTATACATCTTCCTGGAGTGTTATTTTGGGAGAAGAGTAAGAACTGGTCTTTCAGCAAAGCAGTGAAGGTGAAAGGCCAAATTTTGTTATAGAATGTGGAAATAAAATGGATGGAAATAATCTTGCGCAGTATTTCTTGACCTCAAGAATTTAAACGTGTAAAATTGCTGAGATTTGTGAAACAGCTATTATAGTGGATGAGACAGTAAATACTGGCAAGAAAACATTCTTAGTTGCCACCTTGAATTTTCTTTAGGACCAATGGGCCGTGGTGGATTTGGTGGTGGTGGTGGTGGTAGTAGCGGCAGCAGCAGCGGCAGCAACAGTGGCTCCAGTGGAGGCAACCGGGGTGGTTTCCCTAGTGGTGGAGGCGGCCAGCAGCGTGCTGGAGACTGGAAGTGTCCTAATCCGTAAGTAAAATGTGTACAATTTGTGTGGCAGGGATGATGATGATGGTAGTTAGTGAATTTATTTGATTTGTAATGGGCTTTTTCTTCCTTCCCATGGTGTCTGTCGTAGGACATGTGAGAACATGAATTTTTCATGGCGCAATGAATGCAATCAGTGCAAAGCACCCAAACCAGATGGGCCTGGGGGACCACATATGGGTGAGTATTAGAGAATTAATCAGCTGCAATTACTGCAATTCTTACCACAAGAGAAGAATTATTTACAGGAGTGAGATTTCTTGTGTGCTTTGGATGGGGGAAGGACACAAATGTATGATGGTCTTTTGCCAAGATCATTTTGTGAAACACATACCTTGCCTTTTCATGTAAAGGTCTGAATGTAAGAAGAACAAGCTAGTTGTGCTTTGAGATGAGTAAACTATTCTGTTTTCCTAGGAGGCGGATTTGGTGAAGAACGACGGGGAGGACGGGGAGGCTTTGACAGAGGTGGTTTCCGTGGAGGTCGAGGGGGAGACCGAGGTGGATTCCGCGGTGGAAGAGGGGGAGACAGAGGCAACTTTGGACCAGGAAAAATGGACTCCAGGTAAAATTTAGTTCTAGGAATTGGAGGGGAAGATGATAGCATATTTCTGCACCTGAATAAAAAGTTTTTCTGCAGCTATTAGGACCTGTATCATGCTTTTCACTTCTAAAATCCTACCAGTTTCACCCATAATAACTTTTCTCTGGAGTACTGCTAACTATAGCTAGAAGTCACAATCTATAATTTAATTACATTTTTTTTCCTTCTCATTCTGCAGAGGGGACCACAGACAAGACCGCCGTGAGAGACCTTATTGAGCCAATATAAGATCCCAGACCATGTGAATTTATAAACTCTTTTTTATTTTGTATGATGTCTAACTTCATTGCAAATTGTGTACCCCATGTTGAGTTTGTGTACAGACTTTGTATGCCTGTCCTATTTTTTTTTGTTGACTGTCCTTGGAGTAATCCCAGATTACAAAAATATATTTTAGTTGTGTGCTTGTAATTGCAAGGTGGGGGCAGACATAGAGCTGAATAATAAAGATGTTTTCAGTCAATTCTCAAAATAATTGTACTGGTTTTATGTCATACAGGAAATACTACGCCAATGAGATTGTTTTAAATTCAATTTGTCATTCAGGTCTGAGCTAAGAGACTCCCAGGTCTAATTTTGTTAATTTCAGTATACATTTTTCCTGTAAAAAATGCTCTGAGTAAAAACTATTGTAGAAATGTTGGCAGTTATTAGTGAGGCTCATTTGTTCTCAAAATCTGATACGTAAGAATACAAGGAACAGAGTCTTTTTAAGAGCCTGATGTTGCTGTTCTACTTACATCATTGAAATTTCCATGAAGTACAGATAGCCCTTGTTTAGCAACCACAATAGGGACAATCAGCTTGGTCATTAAGCAAAGCAGTCACTAAGTGAAAAAGCAGTTGCTTATGATGTTACTTCAGCTGTTCTTTGCTTTACAGACCTGCAAAAGATTGTTAAATGTGAGGGTTGGTTACAAAGTTAACTTTTTCATCTGGTTGCTAAAAGGGGTCTGTCTTCATTGAATACAAAAGCTGGCCTTCAGTGGCCTTTTTTACATGTTGAAGTACAGACATTGAGACTGTAACCTGTGCAGACACTATGCAAATACAGACAGGTGGGAATGTGGATGTACAAATCATCTCCCATCTTTACGCTGATTTTGTAAAATGGATGTTGCTAAGGAATGAGGTAAACACCTACAGAAGGATGGATGCATTTTACAGTCTGGAAGCAAAAGATGATAGCAGATTCTAAAAAGGAAGAGGGAAAAAGAATACAGATTTTTCTCTTTTTTTTGACACAATTTATCAGTGAGAAAACAGGATAAAAGCATTATTGATAGTTGCCCTGTGAAGCACCAGGGAAATCAGGAGATCCATGTAGCTAAAATGGGTATAAAAATTTACTGTAAGTTTAAGCTCTACAAGAATCTGAACTATGGATCAATGGCAATTGGTGGGAGGTAAGAATAGAAAAGAATTCAAGGTGGGCTGGACTTAGATCTGTTGTGAGTGTGAAGGGACTCATGACTGATGACATCTTTGACCCCTCCCTCAGGCTCAGGCTGGACATTACACTCCCAACATCCAGATGTATCAATTTCAATTCTCAGCAACAGTCTAGTTGGCTGGGATATTAACCTCAACAGAGTTACAGTACAACATAAATCAGTGGTGCCCATGGTCCAACTGTTCTTACCCAAGAAATAGTACATGGATTTAGTTGCTCGTATAAGTATAGGTGTTGCAACTGAACATTCTAGAGTCTTGCCCTTGTGTTAGTTTTTCATTGCCTCCATCCATCCGTTTATTAAATATGCTGCCCATGTCTAGAGGTGATTGGACAGCTTACATTAAAATGATTAATAATTATTCGATATGCAGATGTTGGCTTAAGAGAATAGTTGGTAATCAGAATTTGATTTCATCCAGATTCTGACTATCTTCAGTAATCCTTTTCAGTCTTGCATCCCTGCTGATCAGCCCAATATTTAAAATCCTTTTAATCATTCTTGTACAAGATCAGGAGCTAACTTATATCCTATTGATCCAGATCAGTGTTCCATTTCTTATTTAGAAAAGAATATCAGAAAAAGTCAAGCTAAAACATCCTTGATTCCAAATATTTAGGCATGCATCAGATAAGCGTAGTGGATCCCTTTCAGGCATATTTTAATTACTGTACTAAGGGCTTTAGCCTATAGCTCATTACAAATTATCAGGCATCTTTTTCACCCCTTTCTTATGCATCAATTTGATAACGCAATAATACAGCTCAGGAGTAGGAAATCAAATGCCAGTACAAATGGGATGGGGGGGGGAGACAATTTGGTGTAAAGATGGCACAGAATTTTTGCCTGAGGCAACATCCTATCCTTGGGTTCACATACACACGCACACGCACACTTGTAAGTCAGCCTGATCTCGCCCTAGAGATAACTGCATTTCAATGTTGAGAACAGATCCTTTTGTAAGTACTGGTTTCCGTCCTTCAGGCTTAATAAGATACCATATAATTGTCAATTATTCAATTACTGGAGGCCACAATGTTCTGTAATGGTGGATTTCCGGCTGTCTGTCGGGGAACAAGTTAGGATTATGTAACAACATGGAGGATGACACCATGTTAACCCTGTGCATTCCATCAATTCCCTTTGTGACTAACAGCTGAGTAAGGGGGATCGTGGCAAAGCAGGTGATCCTTTGGGTTACACAAGGGTGAGGTGGAAGATGAAAGGGCAGTGACAAGCAGAAGTGTTGACAGCAGAAGAAAATCAATTAAACCCAGTAATCCAGATTTAAATTCTTCAGCACAATCACATTAAACTTGCTTGGAGTAGTCCTTTATCTCTGCTTCAAATGCTCCTTACCGTAGAGAAAAACCACATTTGCCATGAGCAACTTGAAGGAAATCCAGGCCTATCAATATCTCAAAACTTCGTTTTATCCATCTTTTATAAAGGGGTTTTCTGAATATTAAGTGTTAAATCTTGGGAGAGCCAAATTGGATCTTCCAGCTTTAACTAACCTTGGAAAATTATATTGCTTGGAAAAGACTGATTATAAGACAGACAAAGAATTGGGTGGGTGGGGAAATAAAAATTGGGTGAGGGATGAAACCATGCACATACATTAAAATTGAATTCCTTAATTGATACACATCAGCGCTCTGCAAATTCCTTTTTGTCTTTTGGCAAGCCACCGAAATAGAAATTCCATTCTTTTCTATTTTCAAGTCCCTTAAGGCCAAGAGAAACTACCAGCTGTAGTAATGACCGTAATACCCCAGATTATTTCCCCCCCAAAGGGATATTCCTTGAACATAAAGCTCCAGTCTGTTTCTGGTCTTGTAAAACCAGTTTTTGGTGATCATTCGGTGGGGGGGGGGGAAGCTATTCTTAGTCAAGATCAAGATCTGAGATAAATCCATTGATCTGAAGTCAAAGGTTTCTTTGCATGAGAAAACTGGATTGGCCAGTTGTCCTTTGCATATAATCTGCCAAAGGTTGTAAGGCAAGTGACCTCTTTATGTCAAGAAGTTGAAAGCAGAGAAACAGTCTGAAACAATCTTATTATAACACTAGAGTCCCCAAGAAGCAGGAGATAAATTCATTCACATCTGTTCATTTAAAACAAAAGACTCTGAAAACTTCAAATCATATTGTCCAGCTAAGAAGATAAAGTTATCTTGGCAATAGACGTTTATGGCCTTTTCTTCCCAGATATGCAAGTCTGAAATGTCAGCCTCAGCTGAGAAAATTTAAGCAGTCCTTACGTAATGGGACAACTTGCCACACAGCCAACTCACTGTAGCCAACTCGCCATGGGAGAACTCACCGCACAACAAATACAAAAAGTTAATTTCAATGGAACAGTGGCCAATAATAATAAAAATTAAATCAATCCAGAAATACAACAATTACAATAATTTTGATGAATGGCTGGGCACTAATAATAAAAAATAATATGTTGGATTCATGCGAAAACTAGAAAGGGGTTGGTTTTAGCTTCTTGTGATTTGTGAGCTCAGCTGTTGTGGTCTGTAAACTGCAGTTTGTAGCTTAATGCAATATGTGGGGCTATCCAATTGTAGATTGTCCAATAAGCCATGATTTAATATAGCTTAGCTGATCGCAGACAGGTTTCTGGCCTCTGCTTAAATATCCAGCAAAACATGGGAAATCTACTATAATGTGGAACAACAACTCTTTAAGTAGTAAGATGTTTGTCTATCCAGCAACCTCCAACATCTACTTTTAAAAAAATAAATATTTGCTTCTAATAAGATGTCAACTAACTCAGTGGTTCTAAATCAGGGACTGTATGGTCCTCTAGGGGTTACAGGTGAAAAACATGTAAGGGGGGGGGGGAACATAAGAACAAAGTGTATTATATTGCAAATGTGCTCTCATTGACACCAAAACTGCACTAGCTATTGACTCATGCCCATATTTAGTGATACATCCTACTGTAAGGGAGCCAGAGGGAGAAAAGTTGAGAAACATTTACCTTATCTACATTTCTCCAATTTTATTATATTTCTATCTCTCTCTCCTTAGCAAAAGCTTAAACTGATATATAAATAATTTCCCCTGCCTTCTTTTATTTCCCCCAAAATCCTATGAGGATGATTTGGTGCAGCAGTTAAAGATCACCTTTTTACACAGTGAAGCAGGGAATTGAACCTTCTCTTTTGCAGGTTAGAATATTCAGAAAACATGATGAATATGCAAACTTTCCATTATGGCTTCTCTGTTATTCCAAAAGACAGAACCGACACACTCCATCCATACACCGAGAATGGGTTTTTAAATAATTTGGGGCAAACCCGCTTATTTTCTGCCCTTCAAAGCAACAGATGTTCAAGGGGTCCTCCAAATAACAGGATCAAGAGTTGGAAAAGACCTGGGAGGTCTTCCAATGCAACCTTCTGTTCAAGCAGGAGACCTCCCTACGCCACTTCAGATAAATGGGTGTCCAATCTCTTCTCTAAAATTTCCGGCGATGGATCGCCCACAACGTCTGAAGGTAACCCATTCCATTGATAGCAACTGACAATAGGATAGTAGGTGTTGAGAAATGGCATCAAGAGAAGGGAACTCACCACAATGGACATGCTCATCACAACAACCTTGTATACAAGTTTAGGCCGATAGTGAATTGCCCAAGACCTGTGTTCCGAACTGATTATGGACTTTCTCCACAAGGCGACACCTGAGCCACCCACATCACCCAGCTCTTAAATGCAAATCTCCTCTGAACCCATCTAGCAAAACATAGCAGACATTTTCTGAAGGCTACAGCCTCATCCAGATGTGCTGGTAAGCTTGCCTGGGAATGTTAGTAGCCAGGAATGCTTCTTGTCCCCTGAGGCTTACCTGCTGCGGCCGCCAACAAACCTCACATGTCACGGGACAGGAAAACTTTAATTTTCCTCTTGCTTCCTGACAGACTTTGAGTCACTCCTTCGTGAGTATCATCTGACCGGCCACACAAAAGATGGGAACTTCTGGAATGTTCAAGGATTGAAACAGCCTCTCTGGGATTGGAACAGGTGACACCAGCAGCTCTGAAGGGCCAAGATACTGAAGAGAAGAGAGGATTAAAGCAAGGGAAATGGGATCCAAAGTCCAAAAAATATATACTTCCTTAAATTCTGTCTTCCTTCTTGTTTGCCTCACGGTTCGGTTGCCATCATCAATGAAAGTATTGTTCTCTTTCAACCACAGACTGAATATGGACTCCACTAATCTGGCCTTTCCATTTACCAAAGCTTTTTGCACTTTCCGTCCCTCTTCTCAAAGATTTTTGTCTCTGTCACCCATTCCTTCTTTAGATTCTTGATTCCCCACCTGAATACCCAACCATCCCAGTCTTATCCCTGAATCCAACCATAATTTTTCCTTCCTTATTTTTTTGTACTGTTAACTACAGTTCGCAGGATTCTCCCAAGGCAGGGGTGAGTAACTATGGCCCCTTTGCAATTTGTGGGCTTTGTAACTCCCAGAATTCTTGAGCCAGTCATGTTGCGAGTTGAAGCTCACAGGTCGTAAAGGGGTCATAATTGCTCAGTCTGGTCCCAAGAGTACATTTACTGTACCATGGTTCATTCAGTTTTCGCCATTTTCAGGGATGAAAAAAAACAGATCCATAAACTAACCACAAAGGGTGGATTGGCCCATCGAATTGCCAAAACCACCAACCAAGGTTAAAGCAACCCTTACTTAGTAATTTTGTGCAAACACTGCTTTTGTGTTTCCCTCTCCTGTCCAAACACATTATTTGTTCTCTAGGCTTTATATAGAATTCCAGCCGGGTTTCCGCTTCCTGCTCGGGAACTCCCCATTTCGTCAACATTTATATTGCGGACACTTTGGTTTTTATAAATCAGATTTGCGAACATTATTCTGCATCAGAACAAGTTTCATTGATAGGCCATAAATATTCAAGATAAGAATTGCCCTGTTGGATCTGACCCAACGTCTACCTCTTCTAGCTTTTTCATTCTCACAGTAGACAACCAGGAGCTCTTTGAAACCAAAATAAAGGATTCATAAATACAGGGGGTCTGTCTCCAACCTTGACAACTTTATGACTTGTGGACTTCAACTCCCAGAATTCCTCAGCCATGGCTGCTGAGGAATTCTGGGAGTTGAAGTCTACATATCGTAAAGTTAACCAAGCTTGGAGGCCCCTACCTAAGGAAAATTGTGCCCCTATCTCTTGTTTTTAAAGGACTGGTATTCAATGGTTGATATTCTTTTGTGGCAGTTGTATAAACCATCATGACTCTTAGTCATTTATTTAGCTGCCAGAGGTAATAATTCCTTTAGATGGCATAATTAATTCTCATGTTTATCTAATTTACGTGGATGTGATGCAGGCCTTAAAACACATGGATGATGTAATAACAGAATCTTAAAGAGTTGTAACTGGGGAATCAAAGACCATTAAAACCAATAAAGCTTCACAGATTTGAGTTCATCTATCATGCAAAATCTACATGTAATTGTTTGGCATTGAGTGAAGCCAGCACTGTGATTTGTAAAGCACCATTTAGGACTTAGCATGTCTGAAGCCAGATCTGGTGGCTTTCATGAAACCTTGATTAGAAGTTAATCATGACAATGTACATATGAACTCGGCCAATGGAATGGAATGGAGAGAGATGGAAGAAGGTTAGCATTGGACAGATATATAAAATAAAATCATGGGAGCTACGTATAATCATTTGTGTAGTAACCATTAGATGTTACAATGGCACTGGAAAAAAAGTGACTTATAACTGTGTTCACACATCCTAGTGTTGCAGCATCCCCACGGTCACATGATCAAAATTCAGATGCTTGGCAACTGGCATGTATTTATGACGGTTGCAATGTCCCAGGGTCATACGATCACCTTTTGCGACCTTCTGACAAACAAAATAAACGGAGAAGCCATATCCACTTAATAACCGTTTTACTAACTTAACAATTACAGTGATTCATTTAGCAACTGTGGCAAGAAAGGCCATAAAATGGGGCAAAAACAACTTAGAAAACTTTAGAAACAGGAATTTTGGGCTCAATTGTGGTTGTAAGTTAAGGACTACATGTAATGTAATAAAAGGAACACAAAATAATACCGTATATGGTAGCTCTCCCTCCCAAAATATCATCTCTCTTGTCAAACATGAGATGTATTTACTATCCATGGTGATAAATGTTTATATTTTCCAAAGTTTTCCTGCTCTTTAAAAGAACATATCAAAAATATATTCTGATAATCAGGCTGATGCAACAAGTCAAAAATGGAGCCCAATCATTTTGAATTCAGCTCTGTTCTTGAATGGAGCTATGGAACATTAGCATGTTTTTGCTTCACATACCAACATTTTATAAATATTATCTTTTCAGTTATAACCTATGTTTTAGTCCTTTTAACTACATATTTTCCCATTGTTCCATCAGTATGTTAGAGCCCATTTTATTATATAAATCATTCCCTTATTCTTCTCTTTCAAATTTCCACAAAAATTCATCACTATACCAATTATATATTCATCATGTACATAGCCTGAGTTAAAATTCTGTCTCTTGCTACTCAATTCCAAATGTCTTGTTATCTAGCCTAAATCTTTCTCTTAATTAGGCATACGAAAACCATTGAAAGTTAAATCCCTCTGCAGCCAGTTTTCTCTTGATTTCATCTTATATTCCCTATGTTCCTGTTCTAGTAACCCTTCGTAAGTTTCTCTTTACCTATTGTTTCTTTCCTGTAAAATGCTTCCTGTGCTGAGGTACTTAGAGGCATTTTCAGGTGCAGTCTGGGTTTATATCTGTTCCATATTCTCAAAATGGCACTTCTAATATAATGATTCTTAAAATCTGTATCAACCTTAACTTTATTGTATCCCTGAAAACCTTTCCAGGGAACTGTCATCAAAAACATATTTAGAAGTCACTAAATTGGACATAATAAGCTGATCTATTTCACATTAACTTCCAAGCTCTTACGCCTGCACATTCCAGATGTGTTGAACAATTTATGAACATAAAACAGCATGGTTGAAGCAAGTAATTATGGGAACTATAGTCCCAGCCTACTCAAAGATTTACTGTCTGACCAAGGGGTTGGACTAGAAGACCTCCAGCGACTCTT
>JANHFT010004463.1:56595-69801 GCA_032467955.1 Pseudoxenodon macrops | reverse complement strand
AATGGTGAATAGATATAACAACAACTTTAAAAAGTGTTTTTATTCTGATATTTCTTTGATAGTGAACCAGAAATATTTGCATTTTTTGGAATTAAAATGCTAACATTTCAAATTCTAACCATTTTGTTGATTCTTATAATTTATCTGTTGAATTTTGAAGCTTTTAATTTCAATTTTTCTAAATTGTAAATTAATCAGTTAAGTTACTGTTTGAGTTATAAAGAATAGTTGATGATTTGAATTCTAGAAGTTGAAATGGTTCTAGAATTAATAAAAACTTCAATGTTAATTATTGCTGGTTTAGGCACTAACATTTTTTTAAAGAAGGAAAATTATCTTGTTATGATTTGGTTGTAGGCATTGTTAACATAGGAGATAATACTATCAATAGAATACAAGAACCAGGTATGTAATTAAGTGTAGGATACAGAATATGTTCAACTACTGACACTGAAGATGCCAACAATGTGAAGATACATTTTTGTTCTGAGGATTTTTAATCTGGAACATTTTCAGTGGCTTTTTATTGGCTTAAAATAGCATTTTAGCAATTAAAGGTGTTTATAAAACTGTAGCTTCAATTAAAAATACCACCACAACTCTTTTTTATGTAAAGGTTTTAAGATTGGGCCCTTTCATGTTTCTGTTAAGCAAAACTTCAAATATATTATGTTTTTCATTTTTATAATTTATCTACAATAATTTCAACTTGGTTTTTAAAATCAAAATATAACGAAATAGTTTATCTGCATAAATAATTAAACAGTGATTCTTCACTGTGGTAAAGTATGCTTCAAAAATCATGTTTGGATTCTATAAAATTCTGATAGACCATCTAAAGATTTTGGAAAAACAACTCTTTCGTTATAGTTTTAACATTTGCTAACAAATGTTAGTAAAATAATTTTACTAATCAAGTGAAATAATTTTAGTAAAATAGAGAAATTGAAAGTGGACTACATGACTATAGTTATAACCTTTTTTAATAAGTATTAAAGGGAAATTAAAAGTAAAAAATGTTGTTAATACAATTGAAAGAAAGAAATGAAGTAGTGAAATGATGTAGATAATATATGTAAAATAAGTTGTATATGTATTGTCTAAAGGATGTAGGTTGAAGAACTACAATGTCTTTTGTTTTCGTAGATGGGTTTAGATGGAATCCAGCAGGATTACATAAGAAAAACAGAATATCCTTTCAGTTCTGAGCAAAAATGGATGGCTGTTAAGTGTGTACATAGAACCCAACAGGTATGACCATTACTAAACTTTTAATACAATCTAATATTTTCCTACAACCTATTGTTTTTAAAAATACAGTGATTAAATTCTGCCCCATTGTGTATGTAAAAGAAAAAAAATCTAAATTTTATTTTATTTATTATTAAACTTCGATAGTACCCGTCTCAGTGAGACTACGCAGCTTACAATTTAAAGGCAATCATACAATTTAAAATGTTATACTACATTTTAGAGTAAAGGTAACATTATAATAATAATTGTTTGAGAGCGAAAAAGAACAAATAAACCCAGCTGAGGACGATGTATAGCAGGGTACCATCTCTAATATTGCAGCACCATTTTCAGCCTTGTAACAATGTATCACTTGGTACAATATGGTTGTTTTTATTATTATTATTTACTTTATTCCTTAAACATGAAACTCAGTTAACTGAACATTAAAAAATGCATCACAATACATTGACTGTGCTAATGATTGCTATGGGTTGCTACCAGCATCCTAGGTATCAACCAAATATCTTCTTAAAATATATGATATTCCGAGTAGCATTTCGTTTCGTTTTGCATTTTTTAGCACTGTTTTGTCAATGAGCAGTTAATCTTTTGTTCCTCTTGATTTTTTATAATTTCCTTTTTGTTCTATTGGATACAAACTGTTTTCCATCACATGATTGAATACTGAGTTTGCCAGTATTCTTGTAAACAGTTTGAATGTTATTGGCAGACAAGTAATTGGGTGATAGTTGCTTGGTTCTGTGCCCTTTTCTGGATCTTTCATTATTAAGTATGTCCGACCAGCTGTTAACCGTTGTTTGCTAGTTGCATTTTGAAGCATTTGATCAAATTGAGTGGCCATGCGATGATAGAGGCTGGTCAGGTGTTTTAGTCAGTATCCATGCAGTTCATCCAGGCCATGTGCACTCCAGTTCTTGACCTTCTTTGCTTGTTTTGCATCCATGTCAGTTGTTATTACAATATTTTCCATTTTGTTTTGTGTTGTTTGTTGTTGAGTATCTTTGATCCAGGAGGCAGTTTTATTGTGTTCCACTGGGTTTTCCCATAGTTCTTTTCAAAAGTTCAAAGCTTTTTCTTTACATGGGTGAACATTAGTTTGGACTCGATTTTCATCAAGGGACCAGTAGAAGTGGTTGGTTTCTTCTGAATTGTACATTTTCACGATATTGTTTTATTCATCCTTCGTATCTTCCAATTTTCTTTGCTGTGGCTATTACACGTTGTTTTAGTTTTTCCATGATTTCCATTATTGTTTTTTCCTCCAGATTGTATTCTTTGTGTAAACTATTTTTCAGCATATTTGTTCTTTAGTTTTCCTTCTTTCAAGTACCTCAGATTGCTGACATCCCTTCGTAGTTTATTTTATTTTATTTTCAAATCAAATTTTACACTTTGGTGTTCCAGTGGGTTTCTTTTTTTGGCATTTTATAATGTAGTTCTGCAGTTATAATGGCAACTGTGCTATCCATTAGTTGGTTGGTTTCATATAGTGTGCTGGATGGGATGGAAGTTAAAATGTTGTTCAAAGCAGTTAACAGATCTTTCACTCGTTTGCTATGCACTTCGCGAATGGTAGGTAGTCTAACTGCCTGTTGTTGTTGTTGTTGTTGTTGTTATTGCTTCTTTAAGATTGAAAAATCTTCAGACGTTTACCAGTCACTGGCTAAATTATTCTTCAATCTATTTAAAAAAAGAAAAAATGTGTTTCCAGCTTTAGAAGATCTTTATTTCTTGCACATTTTTACAATATAAAACAAAAGGATGATAATACAGTTCTTTTTTGGAAAGTTTTTAAATGTTAAAGTTTTGAATGAAATTTATTTAAATAAAGATTTTGAAGTTAATTAGGAAAATTCTCTTGTGTGGGAAAAATCTTTCTTGTTTATATTTTTAACTCAAAACAAGACTTTGAAGATCAATTACTAGAACAAAAGATGGCTACTTTAAAGGAAACATTTGATCTTTGGATCTGTGAAATGCTCAAACTTTTTAATTCCATACAGGAACCAAAAGGTCTTACTGAAAATGAACAAGTTATTTTGAAGATAACTGAAATGGACTTTAAGATGCAATTAAAAACTATAACCTATAAGAAAGGGATAGGAATATTGGATTTAAGAATAGAATTGGATATTCATTTAAAAACTAAAAATTTCATACAAATAATATATCCCAAAAGCAGTGTAAACTTCCCTTTTAAATTGAAATATGAGATCTAAGAGAAATTCTAAATAGACTGGGATAAAGAATTTTAAGAGGAGAAGCAAAGATAGTAGAAGGATTATGTTTATTTGATTATGGTTAAATTATAATTTGTTATCTCTGGTGATGCTTAATGGTTATATTGAAGAAATCCAGTTATTTATTAGGAGCTTCAAGTCGGCATGGACCAAATGAAGTGAACTCTGAACTCACTTAATTTACATCCCAGCTCTGACCCTGTTTCCCCTTTCCCCCCAAGTTGTGTCATCAGTCACATTCTCCAATGATTTCATGGGTTGTAGAGATCACTCCCCTCCAGTCACTGTGGGTTCCCATTGAAACGACCTCAGCATATCAGTTGGAATGTGCCTTGTTTTGACTAAAATGTCAGCTCCTTGATGCAGCTGCAAAGTTTGTTTTCCCACCTCCTTGATGCAGCTGCAAAGTTTGTTTTCCCTTGCCTATGGCAACTTGAGAGCAGGCCAGCAATGCTTTGCAAGTTGACATTTGGCTCCCCTCACTTCCTGAAGGTGACCTGTGTAAAATAAAGACAGTTTGAGCACAGGTATAGATTTTAGGGTTACTATTCCCCCCAGGCTTAATCCCCCCTCTGAAGGATTAAGGTGTGTAGGGATTCTGGGATGCTAGGACATCCCTTTTTGTGAAGATGTGTTGGTTTTCAGGGAACCAGGGGTCGGCTAGCAGTTCGGTTTTGAGTGTCATGGTTAGATCACTTGCGGGTTGGTCTTGCTGGTCATGGCGTGGTCGTCTGGTGGTCGCTTGGGCGGCTGTTTGGTAGGGGGATGATGGCATCTACTACCTCCTTCCATTTGCATTCGTACTGGGGCATTCAGGAGAGGGCATCAGCTAGGAAATTCCTTCCCCCTTGGGATATGTTTTAGCACAAAATTGAATTGGTTGAAGTACTGGACCGAGCAGACTTGTTTGGGTGATAGTTTCTGTGGGGTCCTAAGAGCTCCCTTGTGGTCAATTCAGACTTCAGTTTCTCCCCCCCCCCACCTTTCAGCAATTGGCGCCAAGTTAGCAGTGCCCATCTTACCGCAAAAGCCTCTTTTTCCCATATGGCCCGATGCCTCTCTGTGTCCATGTGTTTGTGGGTGGTATAGGTCCAGGGCTGTAGTTTTCTTTGGAGTAGCACTGTTCCCACTGCCACGTCACTGGCATCTGCTTGGATAACGAAGTGTTGTTTGGGGTCAGGATGCTTCAGCACTGGTTCCTTTCTAAAGAGTTATTTTAATGCTTTGAATGCTCTGGTTTGCCACCAGAAGTTTTTTCAGTACCTGGCCGACTAGGTAGTGTGTGGTATTCCATGGTCTCAGTGTAGATAAGGATGTCATTCAAATAGACAAGGACCCCCTTATAGAGGTGCTCATGCAGCATCTTGTTTATTAACTGCATAAACACTGCCAGGGGCCCCTGCAGTCCGAAAGGCATGACTTTGAATTGGAAGCTCCCTAGGGGCAGTTGAATGCTGGTTTCCATTCATCTCCCTCCCTGATGCGTACTTGGTAGTATGCTTCTCTGAGGTCTAATTTAGTAAAGTCTTTTCCCTTGGCTAAGTGAGGCAGCATGTCCTTCATGAGAGGGAAGGGGTATCGGTTGTGTACACACATGCAGTTTATTGTTCTAAAATCCATGCATAATCACATGGTTCCATTTTTTTTTCTTTTAATAGGACTGGGACTGCAACCTGTGGCTTGGCTGACTCGATGAACTCCCTTGCTAGGTTTTTGTCTATGTATTTGTGCATTTCTTGCATTTCCCAGGGCGTCATAGTGTACAGTTTGGGTTTGGGTAGTTTTGCCCTGGGGATAATTTCGATGGTGCAGTCCATCTCATGATGGGGAGGTAGGGCATCAAACTCGGCCTCACTGAACACTTCCTTAAGGTCCTGATATTCTCTGGAGACCTGTTTGGCCTCTAGGGTTTTGTCAGAGGTGGCTGTCAATTGTTCTGGTGGGGCCTTTGGTTTTTTCCCCTGTGTGAGCGATGGTCCTGTTTGCTGGTGCGGAGAGGGTTGGGGCCTTCTTGCTATCCTCAGTCTCCAGTTTCCCCCTAGCCACCAGATGGTCAGGCCCTACTTGTCTAGGCAGGAGAGCTCCAGTATGACCATGTATGTCAGTTTGGGGGCTATTATAAATTGTATTGTTAGTGGTTTTCTAGTTCTAGCTTTACTGGTTCAGTCAGGTGGGTGTCGTAGGCTCCCCCCAATAGGGACCCATCGACCTGTTTGAACCTGATCGGGTGGGCTTTTTGCTCTAATCCCCAATTTCAGGACAGTGGTTAGGTTAATCAAGCATCTAGTGCAGCATCTATTAGGGTTTGAAAAGTACCCTGGGTTCCTGTTTTTGGGGCTGTGAGGCATATTGGGAAGATGAAGGAGTGCATTGGTTCACTCACCATTGGATCATTTTCACCATCCTCACTGCCATAGGGATCTGGTGACTGGTCATCATTTGCCGGACTCCCCTCCCCTTTGGCTGTGTGGGAAGGGTCCTCTACAGCCTGGAGAGCTTTTCAGAATATGTTGACAGCATGCCTAGGGCCTTGATCCGGTCATGCCCTGGGTGGTGGCTCTAGCTTGAGTTTCGGGGCTAGGGTTATGCATGCTGATGCCATGTGGCCTATCCCTCTGCATCTGTAGCATTTCAACTGGTTTTGTGGGAGAGTTCCCATCTGCATCTCCTCCCTTCAAAGGGCTCAGTTGTAACCCCTCTCTTTTGGGTGGCATGACAATCCCTCATCATGAAGGGTGGTTTGGTCAAATTCCTTCCTCAGCTGCTCTATGGATCTCCCAAAGGGTTCTATCACAGTTTTTGGGAGCCTGGCCTGTTCCAAGTCCAACGTCCATTCCACTCTTCCTAGCTCACTAAGAGGATTTACCCAGCCCTGGGTGCTAGGGTGGGGGAACTCAGCCTCAGCTGCTTTAGGGATTTTTTTCCCACCAATACTCATCCCTTTTTGTTTCAGTCACTGGGACGTGTATCTCAGATGTCTCGGCTTTGATGGTCAGGGAGGGCTGAACTCTGGCTCTGATTAGGCTGCTGGGTCCTAGAAGTCCCTGGGTGAAGGCAAGTTGTGCCTCTTTCTGGGTTACCTGGAGTAGGCTCTGTTTGTATAGTCCACCTTCTGCCATTGTGACCTGAATTTCTCTCCCCACAACCCAGGTGTTGGAGAGCAACTGGAGAGCCCAGGACTCAAGAGTCCCAGTCATTTTGATTAGTTTTGAGAGAGTTGGCTTGCTGTCAGGGTTCCAACCGATGTTGGCATGGACCAAATGAAGCCACTCTGACCTCACTTAATTTATGTCCTCGCTCTGACCCTGTTTCCCCCCTCCCCCCAAGGTGTGTCACATTCTCCAATGAAACTATTTTACGGGTTGTAGAGATCACTCCCCTCTGGCCACTGTGGGTTCCTGTGGAGACGACCTCAGTGTATCAGTTGGAATGTGTCTTGTTTTGACTGAGATACCAGCTCCTTTATGCAGCTGCAAAGTTCATTTCCCCATTCCTCTTGCCTATGGCAACTCTGGAGCAGACCAAGGATGCTTTGCGAGTTGACAGAAAAATGTTTATCTTAAATATATATTTTGGGGTAGAAGGGGAAGTGGTTTTTTCTTACTATCTCTTTTGGGGAGAGGAGGTGGCTCAGTGACTTAATGACATTGAAAATAGTCTCAGCTCTGGCGGTTCGAGCCCATGCACTGTGTAGCAGTGTTACTCGCCTCAGCCTTAACAGATTTGAATGAATATCCTATGCAGGTAGATAGATAGGTATCACTTTGGTGGGGAGATGAGTTGATGCTCTTTGCAGGCAATTTGATTCCTGATTGCTTTGAACATTCCCAGTTGTCCTGCTCTTTTGTGAGGCAACTCTGGGAAGGGAGGGATGCAGCAGGAAGAGCTGCTTGTCCTTCTACCTGGTGCAAAGCCAAGTCGCCCTCCAACGACACACCTTAGGAAGTGCACAAACTTGTCCTATAACATGGCTGGTATCCTAGCAAGCCAAACTGCTACTCTGCGATAGTATTGTGGTCTCCTGACTACTGTAACAATGCCATTCAATCATCATCATCGTCATCATCATACTTTGGGGATTTTTTCCTTTCTTCCATACTTTTTAACATTTTTTTTCTTTTCTGTATTTGTGTGTTAGGTTTTTCTATTAGATTTATCTGTTTAGTATAGTTTTCAAAATTATATTTAAAAAGTATTTCACAATAATTCTACAATATGTAGCATTTTCCAAGGGCTTAAGGGGAACTGCTCTGGAGAATAGGAAGGGAGACCAAGGGTTTTTTGCCAACCTTGCTAGATGTGGCTAAATCTGAATACAATGTTATATATACATTCTAATTTAATAACTTACATTCCTAACATTGAGAGAAGTAGTCTCAAATAATTTCATTCCATTTGCTAAAAACTAAAATTTATCATCTTAAGAAACTGAATTTGCCCTTCAAGGTCTGGAATTATTTAACTATTTTAGCTATTATTATTTATATTCTTCCAAACAGCCAATAAAGCTTTACAGTATAAAGAAATAAACACTTAGTAAACACTAATCTTGAATCGGACAAAAAAGAAAGCAAACTATAAATGGGTAA
This sequence comes from Pseudoxenodon macrops, assembly GCA_032467955.1. Classification (NCBI taxonomy): domain Eukaryota; kingdom Metazoa; phylum Chordata; class Lepidosauria; order Squamata; family Pseudoxenodontidae; genus Pseudoxenodon; species Pseudoxenodon macrops. Next base: position 61,715 of record JANHFT010004463.1, on the reverse strand, counting down.
AAATTAGAAGACAAAATGGATAAAAATAGAAGAGAATAGAAAGGTTGCTTAAGGATATTGCTGGATTGTTGCTTCTTGCAACCGTAAAGCCAGTGGTGGGATACAGCCAGTTCGCACCACTTCGGGAGAACTGGTTGTTAACTTTCTGAGCAATTTGGCAAACTTGTTGTTGGAAGAAATCATTAGGGTAGAGAACTGGTTGTTAAATTACTTGAATCCTACCACTGTGTAAAGCTAATGCTCATGTAAAAAGAGCAATCATTTTATATTCTGAACTGTATAAATTAGAAAGTGATTTAATATAACCCAATCTGTTTCACAATCATTGGATAGTTATGATACTTGTATTTGTGTCCAATAACATATAACATTATTGTTAACAATGATTTTATGTACCTTTAAGCAAAACTGGATTTCCTATTATCCATTTACCCACGTTAGGGATTCAGTTACGTGCATAATGGACAACAGGAGGGAGGGAGGCTTCCCAGATATGTAAATGTTGCTTCCAACTTCTGGGATCTTTCTGCAGTTACAATCTTGTTTAGTTCAGAGACATTGCAATTTATAGACCCTTAAAAATCCATCCTAAGGATATTCTATATACTTCCTTCAAATTTCTGGAATTCAGATGATTAGTAGATGAAAATTATGCTTGTGGCAGCGGTAAACCACTTCTGAACAAACAAACAAAAAATGAAAAGACAAATGTCTTATTTACTCTCTGTTACAGCATTAAACCCGTGGTGTCTGCAGCATACTGTGATTATGCCAAAACGTTGTCCCTCATTTACTGCTTGCATAACTGTTGTTACTTGTTTCTAACAAGTATAAAAAGTTTAAAGCTGTGGTTCTTCATCCAAGAATATATTGTCAAACTCTTATTTAATTTGAGTACATGACAGCTGAAGTTAAGGCATGGGCAACAATACCTGTACAGACTCGACATTCTTACCCCACGATCCCACATCTTTGGCAAATTTCCATGTGGGCAGAAGATTCAATGAAAGTCATAGGAAATGTTCTACTGTTGCAAATCATGATAAAATAGGCTATTTGTTCAGCCAAATATACTTACAATTTCCTGAGCACCGTACATGTCTAAATATTTTACAGGCTGCTGAATTATTGTGGATGTTGTATATAGGGCATGAATGCATAATTTTAAAGCACACTTTGAACCTTGTGAGGCTAATGGTGCAACTTCCAAAGTTATGGTGACCTGATTTTTTAAAAATACAGGAAAGTATACTATGAAAAGAATATAACCAAAGCTATATCATATTTTTCTTTAATATGATGCCCCATAAATTATTTCAGATGTTATCCTTTGCATAACTAAGATACTCCAAAAACATTTTCCACATAATCATATTCAAGCTTTTGAAATATTAATTTTAAAGCTACCACAAATTCAAGATGAAGATCATTCTCCTCAATAAATGCCAAATGATACTTTTTTGGAGCAAAATGGCTCATTAGCTCCAAGTAGAACTGGACAAATTATAAGGGATGTCCTATGATTCATATTCTGAGACCTCATTTGTGGCTTAGTGGCTTAAAATGGGTCTTTTTCTGCACTTCCTCTGAGGGAAGAACTAGAGACAGGATGTCGAGAAGTAGGGAATTGTGGTTAATAAATATTTTCTCATGGATGAGTTCTGGGAATACTTCCTGGTCCCAATATTAAGGCATGGCCTTAGAAATGACATTTAAAAGAGAGGTGACAGAATCAAAGAGTACTTTTCCAGCAGCAAATAAATTGGATCTCTCTAGTCAGTCAGTACATATGTGCTGCAGTTTTCTTCTTTGTTCACCTGCTTGCCGTATACCTATTTATCCCATAAATTTAACTGGTGTCATTTCCTCTGCTTGAAAATCTGTGGCATTATTGTTCAATGACTGACTGATGGTGGCAGAGAAGATCTGTTTATCAGATAATCTAAAATGCCTTCATCCTCCTAGAATTTTGAAAATATAAATGGGAAAAATATATTTATCCAGAAGACAGAATAGATTTCTAAACATATGTAGAACTTACATACATACTACGTTTGTTCTACACATATGTACTACACATTCTACACATATGTTCTAAACATATGTAGAACCTACATACATACTGACATCATTCATTTATCATTGTTCTAAGATAATGACACTATTAGTCTTTAGTTCAATGTTTGAATGATATTACCAGGCCTGAGGAGAGGGAGGTTCAGCTAGTACATTGTTCCAGGGCCAATGGAGCTCAAAGGGGCCCAATGAAGGGATTTTTTTTAATTTATTTAGAAAACCAAATTTTTAAAGAGAAAAACAATATTGTCTATATACCTCATACTCTATACTTTGCGTGTAAAGCAAAACTCCTTTGCAGCCTTGTTTGACATAACCTTTATTAATTGAAACTCAGTGAACAGTTATTTATGTAATTTATTGAATTAGGATGCCCATGCAGATGTCACACACTTAATTTGTGTGGAAATGGTCTTCGGGTCTCTGCTGTGCATGCGTGGGGTGGGGGGCCATGTATGCATGTGTGAGGGGTGTGCGGGGGGCTGCGCGCACATGCATATCAGTCTTATTCCCGCACTTAATAATCATCTCAGTGGTCCTGATTATTACACTGATATGTTAAACATGAAATCTTATTATATTCACACCAGAAATGGGTTCCTACTGGTTCTAACCGGTTCTTTAGAACCGTTAGTAACTCAGCAATGACATCACGGAGCCGGTTTCATCAGTGTCTCTGTGGGTGCCGCCATCTTAGATTTTGCTTCTGCGCATGCGCAGAAGCTAATTTTTGATTGCTGCGCGCACATGTGCAAGGCACAACCCTGAGTGAACCAGCAGCAAAAAGATCATCAACCCACCCGATTCACACTGCAGATTCTTGAAAACTGTATTGTTAACTCTGTGTACCTTTAACTGCTTTGATTGCTATAAGAAAGCAGTGTATAAATTAAAATTCTAATGTTAACAATTTTAAAATATATATGTTTTCTATTCTAATAAAAAAACTCAGAAAGGATCATGAGCATTCTGATTAATTCCACCATAATATGTAGGCCTGGATTTATATATTTGGTCTATATGTTTTCAATTGTATATAAACTGCATACATATTGAGCAAGAATTGCTTGACTGTATGGTAGTGTTTTCATTCTCCATAACCTTCAGATCTAACTGCCTTACCATATTCCATATAATCTCAAATTAGATTAGATTCTAAGATAATTTTTAATTTTTCAAGGGGAAAGATTTTCTTTCCATTCTTCTCATTTGCAACAATGCATATCCAAAGTCCCTTGGAAAAGCCTGGACTGCTTCATGAATGCTGTGGGTAATGACTCTGAAGGATACCAGAGAGCACTGATGGAAATTTTTCCTTCTGTGCATCTGTGCATCTTAATAACTGAAACATAATTTTCTAGGACAATTTTGTGTGCACTACCGTATAATCAAAAAGGCATAACTTAATTATTATTACTTAGGATGCATATTAATTGTTCCAGGCTTATTAAAAGGTTGTCCCATGGTATTCAATGTCCATCAAACATAATATATAAAAGCTGCTAATACATAGCCAGAAACATTTAATGTTTTTAATTAAAACAAATCTGCTAAAACAATTTGTGATGTTCTCGAAGATCATACTTGGTGGGAAAGATATTGCCTATCTTCCTAAGATACACCTTTATCAACTGGTATGTGCTGAATCTTATTGCTAGGTCTAATTCACCATTGAGCTTTAATAAAAACAGATGCCTGGAAATTTGCACAGCAGCTTCCTCTGCCCATAGCTCCACATGTGGAACATCTCATTGCTGAGCAGCCCATCCCTCCCCCAGTTCTAAGAAATCAGGGCCTCTTAAAACAAAGTTGAAAAGTGAATAGTCAGCTGGCAGCATGTCTACATTTTTAAGCAAGCCTGGATACTGAGTAGGTTTAGTTTTAGTTTTTGCTGTTACTGACCTCCTTGAGCCAAGTTCATAGTAGTGTGAGCAATGATGTATGACAGATTGCTGGCAAGCACTGTAGAGTGTTGAGCCAAACTATCTTCCAAGCCCAGCTGGGATCAATTAAAATAAATAATAGTCCTTGCAATAACTAGCTCCTATCACTTTCTTCTGAAATTGCTTAGAGTTCACATTTGCATATGAACATATTTGTACTTCTTCGTCCCCTCTTGATAACAAATGTCCCAACAAATGTCACAGATGGCTCACTATCACAGTGATATTTTGTAAGGCCTTCTAGGCAGATCCAGATTCTTCAAAATCCGTACACACTTAGATAACATGTTTCTTCTCAGTTGGCAATCATACTCGTAGAATGTTGGCTTCCTAGATGGCAAATTTCTATGCCACAACACCAGCTAAAAGACATACTCAAAGTATTTCCTCAACCTAATAGTTTCAGTTTAAAGCCCAGATGAAAGGTGCCCACATTTTAGTTTGTTAAATTTGCTGCATATTTGTTTACAGTTAATAGAGCCATGTCCCTTTAGCACAACGGTCCCCAATCTTTTTGCTTGGCAGAGTGGTAGAAGTGGTGGTGGAGGAGATGAGGTAGTTTCATGCACGTGTGCGCCACTTTCACAAATGCACCTTCATGCGTATGCACTCACCCACCACTTCCACAACCTGGTTCCAAACGGGCTATGGTTCAGCACTGGGCCACAGACTTGGGGTTGAGGACCCCTGCTTTAGCAGATCCTTTGCATTTTTTCCAGCATGGGCTCTGACAAATCAGAACTCTTTTCCAAAGGCTTCCCCATTCTCTTCTATTTTCAAGGAGGGATAATGGTGAAATATGTTTAGCACAGATAAAAAGGCATCTACATACACTGTTGGCAGCACAATATAAGACCCATCAAACTGAGAAACAATAACCACTGATGTGTCCTGTGAACAACCTTTGTTCATTAATGAATTATACTGCAGCTTTGTAGTATGATTAGCATTCTTAATTAATACTAATTGTGATTTTTTGAGATGGCTGAGGAGTTTATAGAATAGAATAGAACAACAGAGTTGAAAGGGACCTTGGAGGTCTTCTAGTCCAACCCCCTGCTTAGGCAGGAAACCCTACACCACTTCAGATAAATGGTTATC